>JASKON010000004.1:104855000-105127500 GCA_036010255.1 Myotis pilosus
TCCGCCCCACACGGGAGGCCCAGCATCCTCGCTGCTGCCCGACGGCAGGAGAAAGGTGGGCGGCTGGAAACAGATGCTTTTCTCAGGCGCACCAGAGAACAGAGGCTGCAAAGCAAGGCCCTCTGAGAAGGCCGGCCGGCATCCGGGCCCTCCCAGCACCCTCAGCGGGCCCCTCCCAGCACCCTCAGTGGGCCCCTCCCGGCACCCTCAGTGGGTTCCCCCCGGCACCCTCGGCGGGTTCCCCCTGGCACCCTCAGCGGGCCCTCCCGGCACCCTCAGCGGCCTGCGGCCCCTGCCTGCCCCATCTCCCCTCCTGCATGGAGCCCCAGCTGCGGGAAGCTGTGGTCCAGGCACAGGGCCCAGCCACCCCTGCCCGGAGGAGGAGCCCACAGACACCCTGCACGGTGCATGGCCGAGCCCCATCCCGGACCCCCAGCCTCGGGGTCACACTTGAGGCCTCCGGGGCCAGCGTCTCTTCAGACGGAGTTTTCTGTCTGCTGCTGCCTGTCCTCTGCTGGGTACCTGCATTGGGCTGGGCAGTGGGTTCGGGTTCGGGTGGATGCAGCCAGGAGCGCCTGTGGTGAGGGCCATGGCTGCGGGCGCCGGCCTCCAGCTGCCCCCGGGTCCCGGCAGCAGGTGTGGGCTCTGCGGGTCCCCTCTCCGACCCCCTCCCCCAGCCCGCTGTCCCTCCCCGGGCAGTGCTGGCCTGAGTCAGCAGGTCAGCTGGGGGGGCCTATGTCCCCACCACGGCTCAGGGGGCCCGACCGTCCAGGGCCCGCCGGGAGCTCGGGGAATGAGCATGCGGCTGGGCGGCCGTGACACGCGGTGCAGGGAAATTCATGGTCACTGCCGCCCACCGAGTGTCAGGTGAACCGGACGCGGCGGAGCTGAGCTGAAATCCTGCCCGTGTTTCCAACGACTCCGGGTTATTGAGCCGCCCGCCGGCGGAGGGGGTGGAGGCGGAGTGGCCGCGGTGAGCAGACTGTCTTCGTCTGTGACTGTGACCGTGACTGTGACTGTGACTGTGACAGAGGGAGGGGGGCTCTGAGGCAACAGGTCCCAGTGCCAGGCCTGCCCCGGCCCTGCTGGGTGGGTCGGGCATCAGCATCCAGGGGGGCCCCAGCACCCGCGACAGCCCCCTGACCATCCCAGCTCGGGACCCAACCCCGGCCCGGCCCAGGGCACCCACGGCCACGGGACGCGGAGCTGGTCCCAGGGCAGGCGAGGTGTCTGCTCCTTCTCCATCCAGCCCTCCGTCCGCAGAGCCCGCCCCGACCTCCCGCCGCCTCCCTCCCTCGGCCCCGCACCCCGCGGCAGCCCCCATCGCCTCCTGATGTCCTTTATCCACCTGAGTTCGCAGAACAGCTGCTTCCTGAGCCCCATCCATCACCGGCCTTAATTAGAGGAGCGCTGAGCCCACCCCCGGGGATCTCCTCAGCAAATGTTTGCTTTGTGTCGTCAATTAAGGAGCAGCAGCCCTGGCAGGAAGCCCTGCACAGCCCTGAGGGCCGCACCCCCCCTGGGGAGCAGGAAGGGGTGCTGAGAGAGCGGAGTGGGCCCGTGGGGGGGGCAGGGACTGGAGGGGGGGTGAGTGCTGACTCCCCTGGCCATGGGGGGCCACAGGCTGTTCCCGAGGAGGTGGATCTGGACGGGGCAGGAGGGAGGGGACACGAGAACAATGACAGTCACCGTCCAGCTGGGGCCGAGGGGCGCGGGGATGGCTGGACGCGGGGTGCAGGGAGTGGAGCCCCGGTTCCTGTCTCTGCTCGCCGCCGAGAGGCCGGGGGCTGGGAACCCATCGGAGCCGGGCACCGGGTGGGCCCTGGGAGCTACTCAGGGCTGGGCGGCGGCTCAGGAGCTGCGTGAGGCCGGGCGGGCCGCTGTCTGCACGGAGCAGCGCTGGGACCCTGTGCAGCTCCCGGGGTGAGGCCAGCAGCCGAGGAGGAGGCCCTTCCAGAACAGGGGGCGGGTGCACAGGCGTCCGGGCCCCTTACCGGACAGGGGACAGGGTGCAGCGGGCGTGGGGTTGGGGCCAGAGGGCCGGGACTTGGGGGCCAGAGCTGGAGAGGCCCGGGGAGGAGCAGGTGGAAAAGGCTTTCGGATCCTAGGACTGGCCCCGTCCCGCATGTGCAGGGCCCGCCTTCGCGTCCCGGTCGGCACACGCCCAGCTGTCCTGGGTCACTCGCCAGGCTGGTGAGCTGCGCTGTGAGGTGGGGTCCTGCCTCTTCCATCTGCCGTTCGGTCCCCATCCCACTGGACGGGGCTCTGGGGCCAGCCCTGGGGAATCAGTCTTCTGTGGGCCCCCTTCTCGCCGTCCACTGCAGTGGCCACCACACCAGCCACCACCCAACCACCACCCAGCCACCACCCAACCACCACCCGGCCACCACCCAACCACCACCCGGCCACCACCCAGCCACCACCCAGTCACCACCCGGCCACCACCCAGCCACCGCCCAGCCACCACCCGGCCACCGCCCGGCCACCACCCAGCCACCGCCCAGCCACCACCCAGCCACCGCCCAACCACCACCCGGCCACCACCCAGCCACCGCCCAGTCACCACCCGGCCACCACCCAGCCACCACCCAGTCACCACCCGGCCACCACCCAGCCACCACCCAGCCACCACCCAACCACCACCCGGCCACCACCCAGCCACCACTCAGCCACCACCCAACCACCACCCAACCACCACCCGGCCACCGCCCAACCACCGCCCAACCACCGCCCAACCACCACCTGGCCACCACCCAACCACCGCCCAACCACCACCCGGCCACCACCCAGCCACCACCCAACCACCACCCAGCCACCACCCAGCCACCACCCAACCACCACCCGGCCACCGCCCAACCACCGCCCAACCACCACCTGGCCACCACCCAACCACCACCCGGCCACCACCCGGCCACCACCCAGCCACCACCCAACCACCACCCAGCCACCACCCAGCCACCGCCCAACCACCACCCGGCCACCACCCAACCACCGCCCAGCCACCGCCCAACCACCACCCAGCCACCACCCAACCACCACTCCAGCCACCACTCCAACCACCACCCAGCCACCGCCCGGCCACCACTCCAACCACCGCCCAGCCACCACCCAACCACCACCCAACCACCACCCAGCCACCACCCAACCACCACCCAGCCACCGCCCAACCACTGCCCAACCACCGCCCAACCACCACTCAGCCACCACCCAGCCACCACTCAGCCACCACCCAGCCACCACCCGACACCACCCGGCCCCTGCTGTGCCTGCTTGGGCCACTCCTTCTCCCAGCAGCAGCAGGGCCCCCTCTCAACATGGCTCCCTCTGACCCATGTGGCCCAGGATGTGCTCGGCCGCTCTCGGCGCTGAAACTGCCTCACCCATGGCCCTTGGGAGTGACCGAGGGGCCACTGACTGCTGGGAGCCGGTCCATCCTTGCTGTTTCTAGGGACCTGGCATATATGGCATACTGTTCTTAATATCTTTGCTCACCTTCTTGGCACTATGTGTTTTAACCAAGGTCACCTCTCCGAGAAAGGTTGTTTCCCCAGGTAGGGATTTTCCCCTGAAGTTAGGGAGGGAATAAAACCTCTTAACTAAGTGCCAGGCGGGTAATTAATCACTTTAACTACAAACAATCATGCTTAAGCTACATAATCTTTACTCCCTGGAATGGAGATAAGAAACGCCCTAACCTTTGGAATAGAGATTGATAGGATTGGAATCAACTGGTATAAATACAGATGTAACAAGACAACAGGACACAGAACTCAGAACCTACAGACAGAACTTAGTGACAGAACTTAGAAGAACCTAGAGAGGCAGAACCGAGAGACAGACCCGAGAGACAGAACTTAGAACACAGAACTTAGAAACTACACAGAACCGAGAGACAGAGGAACTTCGCTGGAGAGAGCATGGCAGAGGATCCTGGACAGAGCCTTGCTACAGAATTTGGTTGGAGAACCTAGACAGAACCTGGCTGAAGAACCCGGCTACAGAACCTGGCGACCGAACCTGGCTGGAGAACCTAAACCGAACCTGGCTGGAGAACCTAGCAAGAGAACATGGACACAGAACTTGGCTGGAGATTGTGGCTAGAGATTCTGGCAAGGCTGCTGATCACCTGAAGGCTGCCTCTGTGTCATTCCTTCTTCGCTGACTCCGTCCACACCTTTGGGGACCCCTGGACCCGCTGGGGTTGGACCCCGGCAACTGACCCCTGTGCAGGGTTAGCAGGAGCCCTCAGGGCTGTTCCAGGGAGCTGGGGTGCTCATCACCCTCTCGGTTCCTTGGGGTTGTTTGTCCTTCACCAGCTGGGTTAGGGTGAGGGTTAGGGTTAGGGTTAGGGTTAGGGTTAGGGTTAGGGTGAGGGTTAGCGTTAGGGTTAGGGTTAGGGTTAGGGATAGGGTTAGGGTTAGGGTAGGGTTAGGGTTAGGGTTAGGGTTAGGGTTAGGGTTAGGGTTAGGGTTATGGTTAGGTTAGTATTAGGAACAGGTTCGGCCGCCTGTTGCAGGGTTAGGGTTAGGGTTAGGGTTAGGGTAGGGTTAGGTTAGGGTTAGGAGTTGGGATTAGGAGTTAGGGTTAGGGTTAGGGTTATGGTAAGGTTAGTATTAGGAACAGGTTCGGCCGCCTGTTGCAGGGTTAGGGTTAGGGTTAGGGTTAGGGTTAGGGTTAGGGTTAGGGTTAGGTTAGGGTTAGGGTTAGGGTTAGGGTTAGGGTTAGGGATAGGTTAGGGTTAGGGTTAGGGTTAGGGTGTGGGTTAGGGTTAGGGTTAGGGATAGGTTTAGGGCTTGTGTTATGGTTAGGTTAGGGCTTGGGTTAGGGTTAGGGCTTGGGTTAGGTTAGGGTTAGGATTAGGTTAGTATTAGGAACAGGTTCGGCCGCCTGTTGCAGGCGGCCCCCTAGTTGTTTGTGATCTCATTGGGGAGAAGATTCGGTTTTAAAGAGGAGCATTAAAGGTAAGACAACGTGTGTGTAAGGGAGAAAGTGGGTCTTTTGATCCACATTCAACTTGGACCTTGTGTTCATTATTGATGCCACTCATAGCGAAGGCCGAGAGCCCGTGGTGCGAATGGTGACTGTCCTGTCAGCAGAGACAGAGGCTGCCTCCTTCCCGCGGCCTCCCACATGGGGGTACGAGGAGGAGCCGGGCCCTGGCCCTTGCAGCACAGGGCTGTTCCGGTGGTTCCTTCTGGAGCTGGTCCTGCCAGATCCCAACGGGAGAGGTGCAGGGCCCCGCTGGGCCCCCCGGGCCAGTGCCCCCCTCAGCGCCTCTGGGGATGAACTTTGGGGCCAGATGAGCTCCCAGCCCTGAAACAGCTCTGGCCTTGGAGGCCCAGGATTGGCCTCCCTGGTGCCTGGAGCCCCTGGGAGATGAGCAGTGAGGGGGCAGCTTCCGGGCAGCTATGGGGTCCATGTCTGCGCCCCTGTGACCTCCATGGGGTTGGAAGTGTTGCTCTCTGCCCTCCCTACCCCATCCCACTCTGGTCCCTTTTCTCAGGGTGTGTGTGTGGGGTCCTGGGCACCTGAGCTCTGCCCTGTGTCGGGGTCTGGGCACTGGCATCCGGGGTTCCCAGCACACCCGCTTCACTTGTAGCCGGGGCCACTGTGACCACTGACTCTTCCTCTAGAAAATGCCTGTCAACACCTGCCCTTCTCCATGCTCAGCCTGGGTCTGACAGCCCTTCCTCTGCCTCCTGGCCAATCAGGCCCAACTCCCGGGCTGACCCCCTCAGGGCGCCTGCCCAACTGCAGGGCCCAGGTGATCACTCAGGCACCCAAGGCCAGGCCCCTCCCCCACAGGGAGCATGAGCTTCCTGCCCCCTGCCCTCCCCCAGAGCCCGCCCCAGCACTGAACCCCCTCCTGGGCCCAGGCCCCTGCCCCTCGGCCTCCACTGGGTTCTGGCCCTGGGCCGCCAGGAGCAGGCCTCCCCCTGCAGAGGGTGTGAGGGAGGACAGTGGCAGGACTGGGAGGATGTACACGGGGCTCCTCCCCTCTCAGTCCCCTCCCCCCTCCCCCACCTCCCAGCCTCCTGCCTCCCCACCCCTGAGTGTGAATATGGATTTGTGCCCTCAGACAGGAGGTGGAAGACTGGGCCTAATTAGTGCTGCCGACTGCCTCCCCGGCCCTGAGAGCTGGGGCGCATCAAAGGGGAGCCCGCTAATCCCTCTTCCAAGGCCAGCACTGCCCGCTCCCCTCCCCCCAGCGCGGCTCTGAAGGCGGCCACAGCGTCTTGGCTATTTAATTAGGACGGAAAGTCCCCCCAACCCTGGGAAATGATTTAATTTCAATATTTCCTTTGCTGAGCGCTAGCCAGCCCCTCCCCCCCGCACCCTCCTCCTAAGCCTTCCATCTGCAGCTGAGCCCATCCCCCCATGGCCGTGCCTCCCTCTCATCCCGTTAGTGCTCAGGGGCCGCGGGGGCTGGGGCTGGGCTGGCGCCTCTCTGCCAGGGCCCCCCTGGCTGCCTGGCTGCTCGTCCCGCCAGCCTGGCCTCCTGCCCACCCGGAGCCTTTGGCCAAGCAGTTTCCTGGCACTCACCCCCCAGGCAGGTGCCCCGGGCAGGTAACCAGGGAGGTGAGGGCCTCCCCTGAGACCTGGGCCTCAGGCCGCACTCACAGCCTTCACTGCTGGGCCCCCGCTGGGACGCTGCTCACAGCCTGTGCATGTGTGAGGGCGCACGTGGGTGAGGGTGTGCAGGTAGCGTGCCGTGCGCTTGCACATCTGTGAGTGTCAGTATGCACGTGTGATGGTGTGTCCATATGCATGTGTATGTGTGCGCATGTACTGCATGCATATGTAGTGTGCAAGGGTGTATGTGTGTGCACCTGTCCACGTGTGCATGTTTGTGTGAGTCTGTGTGCGCATGTGCATGCATGTTTGTGTCTCTGTGTGCATATACACATGTATATGCATGCGTGTGGTTGTGTGCCTATGTATGTAAAGCCGCGTGCATATCTCTGTGTGCACATACATCACATGTGCATGTGTGTGACCATGTGTGTCTCTGTGTGCACATGCATTATGTGTGTGGCCATGTGCACATGCATCACATGTGTGTGTCCATGTGTGTGTCTGTGTGCACATGCATCGTGTGTGTGTGGCCATGTGTGTGTGTGCACATACACCATGTGTGTGTGACCATGTGCGTGTCTGTGTGCACGTGCATTATGTGTGTGGGGCCATGTGTGTGTGTGTGCACATGCATCGTGTGTGTGACCATGTGCGTGTCTGTGTGCACATGCATCGCGTGTGTGTGACCATGTGTGTGTCTGTGTGCACATGCATCGTGTGTGTGTGACCGTGTGTGTGTGTGTGCACATGCATCGTGTGTGTGTGACAGTGTGTGTGTGTGTGTGTGTGTGTACACATGCACATGTGAGTGTGAACCCAGCTAGACTGGGAGCTCCCAGAGGCCCGAGCCTGGCTTCTCCCACTTCCGTTTACCAACTGGGCGCTGGTGTCCACACTCACCTGTCCAGGGCCGCCCAGCGAAGCCCATGCCAGTGCTGCAGGAACTGGGCAATGCCCACAGGCGCAGGACTGGCGGCCGGGCGGGGCTCTGACCCTGGCCCTCTCCTGACTCAGTTTCCACAGTTGTACAAGCACGTCCGTCCCCAAGATCAGCTCCCAGCAGCCGGAAGCGGAGTGAGGCTGGCTTTGTGGGGACCTCGGGAGCAGTGGGCCCCCCCAGCCCCCAACCTGGTCCCAAGCTCCACTTGGCACCGGCCACCGCCCCTGGGCGTGCTCTGCCCCCCTCCCTGCTGGTCCCCATCTTCTTCCACTCCATCCGCAGCAGCTGGGGCTCCCGCAGCCACGCAGGCGGCTAATGAGGGGGGTCGGCCGGCTGGGCGGCTCCTCCAGGGCACTCGCCCCCTGAGTGAATCCTTAAAAGGGAAATTCTAACCTTAAAGGGCCCTTTGAACTCACCAGGAGTGAACAAGGAGTGAACAGGGCCGCTGCTCCTCTGAGCAGAGGAGCTGAGATTAGAGACAAGATTGATTCCCGCCTCCTGGCTCGCAACCTGTGCGGCGCCCGTCCTGCCGCGAGGCGAGCGTCCGGCTAACAAATCACCAGCATTGTTACCCTCCCCCGCCCATCCCCCACGCCAGATTTATGCCTTTTCCGGACAAAAACTGGCTTTGCAGACAGGCGCCCGCAGCCTTCGCGGCATTGAGCGCTGGCGGTATTGATCCCTCATCTGGCGAGCTCACCTCCATGAATCCCCACGCCTGTGGGGGTGCAACTCAGGCTCCGGGCCTGGCCCTGGCCCTGGCCCTGGTGAGCTCTCCAGCTCCAGCCCTGTCACCACCCCCCAGGCACCCACTCCTCAGCTGGCCGTCTCTGTACACAGGGTCAGTGTACCGCCGGCCTGGCCCCAATGGTCACTCCATAGATACTGGATGCAAGAGTGACCGTGTGAGCAAGCAAATGAATGAATGAGTGAGTGTGAGTGAGTAAAGGAATGTGTGAATGAGGGAGCGTGAACGAGTGAATGAATGAGTGCATGAATGAATGAATGAGTGAATGAATGAGTGAGTGCATGAATGAATGACTGAGTGAGTGAGTGAGTGAGTGGATGTATCACTGGAAATAGACCCAGGGGCTCTCCCAGCTGGTGGGAGGCGACTGTGTGATCCTCTGGGCTGGGCCCCCTCAGGGGTGCCTCTCTCTGCCCCCTCCCCTGATGCCCGAGAAGGCCTTGGCGCTCCCGGAGACCCCTGACCCCCCTGCCCAGGGCCCCCCGTCTTCCCGCCGAGCTGGGGGCAGACGTGCACAGACCCCGCGCCCGCTGCTCCTCTAAGTGCCCGCGTCGCTCTCCCAGGGACGGAGGCGCAAACCAGCCATGGAAGCCCGTTCGGCGCTCCGTCGCGCAGAGAAAACCGCGTGCGGTTAACGCGGAGGGCAGCGGACACGAGGCCGTGGCTGTGAATCACGGGGGCGCCCCGCCAGCCCTCCCGCCCCGGCGGCGTCCCTGCTCTAGTCCCTGCTTACGGCGTCTCGGGGGAAAGGTGCTCAGGCTGAGCCGCGCCCCCAAGAGGTTCGTCCCTTCCGACGCCTGCGGCTCAGTTTCCATTGTTTACCCCCAACCTCACAGCCTCCTCGTCCACCTCCGGGGCCGTGCCGCCCGCCGAGAGCCGCACCTGGGCTCCTCTGCAGGCCTCTGGTCTGACTCAACCTGCAAGGGAGGTGGGTGGGGGGATGGGCCACAGAGGCATGGGCCACAGGGGGATGGGTCACAGGGGCATGGGCCACAGGGGGATGGGTCACAGGGGGATGGGCCACAGGGGGATGGGTCACAGGGGGATGGGCCACAGGGGCATGGGCCACAGGGAGATGGGTCACAGGGGGGATGGGCCACAGGGGGATGGGCCACAGGGGGATGGGTCACAGGGGCATGGGCCACAGGGGCATGGGCCACAGGGGATGGGTCACAGGGGGAGGGGCCACAGGGGGATGGGCCACAGGGGGATGGGCCACAGGGGGCATGGGTCACAGGGGGATGGGCCACAGGGGCATGGGTCACAGGGGGATGGGTCACAGGGGGATGGGTCACAGGGGCATGGGTCACAGGGGCATGGACCACAGGGGCATGGGTCACAGGGGGATGGGCCACAGGGGAATGGGCCACAGGGGGATGGGTAACAGGGGCATGGGCCACAGGGGGATGGGCCACAGGGGGATGGGTCACAGGGGGATGGGCCACAGGGGGATGGGCCACAGGGGGATGGGCCACAGGGGCATGAGTCACAGGGGGATGGGCCACAGGGGCATGGGCCACAGGGGGATGGGTCACAGGGGGATGGGTCACAGGGGGATGGGCCACAGGGGCATGGGCCACAGGGGGATGGGCCCCGGGGGTTGGGTCACAGGGGGATGGGCCACAGGGGGATGGGCCACAGGGGGATGGGCGACAGGGGGCGTGGGTCACAGGGGGATGGGTCACAGGGGGGATGGGTCACAGGGGGGCAGGGCCACAGGGGGGATGGGTCACAGGGGTAATGGGTCACAGGGGGATGGGTTACAGGGGGATGGGTCACAGGGGGGCATGGGTCACAGGGGGATGGGTCACAGGGGGATGGGTTACAGGGGGATGGGTCACTGGGGGGATGGGTCACAGGGGGATGGGTCACCGGGAGGCGGGGTCACAGGTGGCCTCATCCCCACAGGCTGCCCCCGTCCAGTCCTCCCGCCTGGCCCCGTGAGGAGGGCTCTCTCTGGAGCAGGGCTGGCCTTGGCCCCGAGGTCCGGGCCACGCTGCTGCCATCGGAAATCTTCCAGCACATTCTTCCTCCTGGTTCCTCCCGCCGCCCCCAGGCTCAGGTTTGTGGGCTAAAGTGATTAACAGCGGCGCTGCCTCCAGAGACGAAGCTCATCTGAAAGCTTGCTTATGCCGTGGAAAATGGGATTAGTGTCCAAAACATTTGAAAATTAACTGGAAACAGCCGTCGAGTGACTGCGGAATCAGCAGCCGGGAATTATGTCAGGACTCGAGTCTGATCTGCCGGCAGCAGAGAATGGCTTGGGCGGGTGCGGGAGGGCAGGGGGCTGGGGCTGGGCTGGGAGGGGATGTGGGCGATCGGCCAGAAGATGGAAAAGATCCCGAAACTCCGCTGAGTCAGAGGACGGGCCGCCTGGCCGGGCCGCCTCCCCCAGACTGTGCGTTCTGGTCGTTCTGAAAGAGTGACGGAGTGAGGGTCTGTCAGCTCCAGCTGCTGCAGCAAAACCCCAGACGGGGCCGTGGGTGGCACTTGGCTCTCATGGTCCTGGAGGCTGGAGTCCAAGATCGGGGCTCGTGGGGGGCCGCCTCCTGGCTTGTTGTCGCCCCATCTTCTCCCGTGTCCTCGCCCGGAGGGAAGAGGAGCCTGGTCTCCCTCCTACAGGGGCATGGACCCCATCGCGCCCTCCCGTTACCCGACCTCCACAGCCGGGCTTGGCAGGGACTCATGCTCACAGCAACACCCAGGGGGCTGCGGGCGCGGCCTCCCAGCGGCCACACACGAACAGGTCACGCCCGGGCCGTGGACGTGAGGTTTGCCTGGCCCCTGCTGTTCGTTCTGCTCCTTTGTTATTTGTTTTGTTCTAAACCAGAAACCAGCCCAACGGAAGGACCTGTGCGTGGAGCAAGGGACCCCGGAATAAAGCCGCCCTCCCTTGGCTCCCCAAGGCGGGGAACAGAGAGGGGCCGTCCTCCCGGGACAGCAGCCTCAGCTCCACCCGCGAGCGTGGCTGTGGGCCCCCCGGCCTCTGCTCACGGCCAGCTTCCCGCAGACACACACCAGCCCAGGTGCCCAGTGAGTCCGGGGAACATTGTCAGACTAGGAAGGAACTGGTAAGAAAAGTAAAAAGTCAGAGACACGGAGGTTTCCATCAGGAACTGGAAGGGCTAAATGAAGGCGTGTTTTCTAGAAAAGCAAAGCCAAGACCAGCTGAGGTGGGGACAGTGAGATGGCAGGAGAGGAAAATTGCACCACGTGGGGAGGTCACACCGCGTGGGGAGGTCACACCGAGTGGGGAGGTCATACCGCGTGGGGAGGTCACACCCATGTGGGGAGGTCACACCGCGTGGGGAGGTCACACCCACATGGGGAGGTCACACCAAGTGGGGAGGTCACACCGCATGGGGAGGTCACACCGCATGGGGAGGTCACACCCACATGGGGAGGTCACACCCGCATGGGGAGGTCACACCGCGTGGGGAGGTCACACCCACATGGGGAGGTCACACCAAGTGGGGAGGTCACACCCATGTGGGGAGGTCACACCGCATGGGGAGGTCACACCGCATGGGGAGGTCACACCCACATGGGGAGGTCACACCCGCATGGGGAGGTCACACCGCGTGGGGAGGTCACACCGCGTGGGGAGGTCACACCCACATGGGGAGGTCACACTGAGTGGGGAGGTCACACCCGTGTGGGGAGGTCACACCTGCGTGGGGCGGTCACACCCGAGTGCGGAGGTCACACCCGCATGGGGAGGTCACACTGAGTGGGGAGGTCACACCCGTGTGGGGAGGTCACACCTGCGTGGGGCGGTCACACCCGAGTGCGGAGGTCACACCCATGTGGGGAGGTCACACCCGCGTGGGGAGGTCACACCTGCGTGGGGGTCGCACTGTGAGGACAGAGCAGTGTCAGGGGAGGAGGCCACCTGAGTGGAAGCCACGGAAGAGCTGGCATGGAAGCTGGGGCAGCGGGAGGGTGGGGCGGGGAGCGAGAGGGAAGCACGAGGAGGAGGAGGAGGGGGGGAAGGGGGGGAGGAGGAGGGGGGAGGGGGAGGAGGAGGAGGGGGAGGAGGACGGCTATGTGGCATCCAGGGCCCAACAGCAACAACAACAAAAAGCAGAGACCACACCCCACGGGCGCTCCGGGAGGACCTCGCAGCCGGAAAGGGACACAGCGCCACGGAGCCGAGGAGGTGAGATGGGACCCCGGGCCAGAGGGGGGCCCTGGGGCCGTGGGAGCGGCCGTTTCCACGAGGCTGCGGCCTGAAGGGCGCTAAGGACCCAGCAGGACGGGCAGTTGGCAGGTCTCAGCCCATCGAACTGCTGCCTGTCAGTCAAGAGTGAGGGTCGAGCCGCCGCCTGGCTCAGCCATTGAGCGTCAACCTATGAGCCGGGAGGTCACCGACCCATCCCCGGGTGCGGGCTCGATCCCCAGTGCGGGGCGTGCAGGAGGCAGCCATCCGTGATTCCCTCTCATCACTGATGTTTCTCCCTCTCCCTTCCTCTCTGAAATCAATAAAAATATATTTTACAATAAAGAGTGAAGGCTGATGCCTCTGGGCAACCACCTGAAGTAGCGAGAGGATGTGGAGCTAGGAGGCCTCAGACGGAAGACGGAACAGTGGGCATCCGTCATTACTCTAACGGGGACGTGACTGAGTTCACTGTTGTCTGTTAATATTGCGGGACCCTGGGCAGAAGTTAGAACCAATAAAGCAGCTCCAATGATACGCACGAGCCACACTGTGAGCGGAAAAGACGCAGCACAGCTGGCCGGAAAAATGCAATTGCTTAAACACGCACAAATCGGATGGGCTTGATTTTATAGGTTAGATATTTATATGCAAATCGGTGGAAACGTGTCCTAAAGGAAACACACCAACTGTAATGGTGCTTTGGCTTTTTCCCCCGAGGAAGCAACTAAATTAGGGCTGGAGGTGAGGGTGTTTTAGGTTTCTATTTATTATGTATTATATATAACCACATCGTGTGTTATTGCATTTTTATTACAATGAGAATATAATCACGGCTGCGTGGGCAATTAAAAACAGTGCTTCAAGTGATCAATGGGAGATTTCCAAACAAGAGATTTCTTTTTTCTGGGCAAGTAAATGAATAAATAAATACTTCAATATATTTTAAAAAGTTACAGTTATACAAATGAAAATATTTCAAGTTAAAGGAATAAAACTAGAAACTATTAACAAACATCTAAAGAAAAAAAAATCCTTACCAACCGGTTCTTAAAAGGCATTCCTGTAAACATAACATTTGAGGAGAAATGAAAAGAGAAATACTTAAATTTTAGAATATCGGGGAAATAAGACATTGCTAACAACAAAGGGATGTCTACGAAGCTGTCCTCAGAGGAGAAGCCACGTCATTAAAAGCTTCCATTATCTAACAAGCGAGAAAAGATGAAAACTTTCTGAGTTTCTTTGGAAGCAGTTCCACGGAAGATTAAAATGGTGGCGGTAACATCAGAAATGATTAAATTGGAGACGAGAACAATGAAAATTCATGTCAGTGAAAGAGTTGAGGTTTTGAAAACTCCAGCAGAACAAACCCTGGCCCGTCTGGTTACCACAAAGTGGGAGGAGCTCAAACAAAATTTTAAATCACATAAAAGATAAACGTGCAGACCGTTTATAAAAAATTACCGCAAATTCCTCGCACAGTTGTGCAGCCTGGAAGAATAGAAGCAAGGAAAAGTTATCTCTGATTTCAGAACTCACCCTGAAGCTGCCGGAATTGAGCGACAGTGTGTTCGGTGTAAACATGTCACCAAAACCCAGGTTTGGCTGCTTGGGACAACCAAAGCCAAACGCACGAGGCAGGTGCTGGCGGGAAGGGAAGTGGTTTGTTCAAGTGCTGGCCCCCTGCGGAGACGGGGACTCCCATCCAAAGCCCGTCCCCACATCTCAGGGCCGGCAGAGGCTTGTATAAGGAGGGAGCGGGCAGCAGAAGGAAGAGAGAGAGGGGTGGGGTGTTGAAAACCTCGCTGAGTGAAGACCAGTAGAGTCTGTTCTGATAAGGGCCTCAAAACTAGCTGAGTGATGGTCTGGTGTATGTCATCCTGATGTTTTGTTTGTTGTTTTGCTAGGGTTAGGGTTAGGGTTAGGGTTAGCGTTAGGGTTAGGGTTGTTAGGGTTAGGGTTAGGGTTAGGGTTAGGGTTAGGGTTAGGGTTAGGGTTAGGGTTAGGGTTAGGGTTAGGGTTAGGTTAAAATTAGGGTTAGGGTTATTAGGGAAATTAAAATTAAATTAAAATTAAAATTAAAATTAAAATTAAAATTAAAGAACAAAATTAAAGAATAAAATTAAAATTAAAATTAAAATTAAAATTAAAATTAAAATTAAAATTAAAATTAAAACTAAAATTAAAATTAAAATTAAAATTAAAATTAAAATTAAAATTAAAATTAAAAATTAAAATTAAGAATTAGAATAAAATTAAAATTAAAATTAAAATTAAAATTAAAATTAAGAATAAAAAAAATTAAAATTAAAATTAAAATTAAAATTAAAATTAAAATTAAAAAATTAAAATTAAAATTAAAATTAAAATTAAAATTAAATTAAAATTAAAATTAAAATTAAAAATTAAAATTAAAAATTAAAATTAAAATTAAAAATTAAAATTAAAAAATTAAAATTAAAATTAAAATTAAAATTAAAATTAAAATTAAAATTAAAATTAAAATTAAAATTAAGTAAAATTAAAATTAAAATTAAAATTAAAATTAATGATAAAATTAAAATTAAAATTAAAATTAAAATTAAAATTAGCGATAAAATTAAAATTAAAATTAAAATTAAATTATAAAATTAAAATTAAAATTAAAATTATGACAAAATTAAATTAAAATTAAAATTAAAATTAGTGCAATAAAATTAAGATAAAATTAAAATTAAAATTAAAATTAAAATTAAAATTAAGATAAAATTAAAATTAAAATTAAAATTAAAATTAAATATTAAAATTAAAATTAATAAAATTAAAATTAGAGTAAAATTAAAATTAAAATTAATAAAATTAAAATTAGACATAAAATTAAAATTAAAATTAGAATAAAATTAAAGTTAAAATTAAAATTAAAATTAAGAATAGAATAAAATTAAAATTAAAATTAATTAAAATTAAAATTAAAGATAAAATTAAAATTGTTAAAATTAGGTTAGAAATTAAAATTAGGGTTAAAGGATTAAAATTAAAATTAGGGTTAAGGGTTAAAATTAAAGTTAGGATAAAGGGTTAATTAAAATTAGAGTTAAATTTAGGGTTAGGGTTAAAATTAGGGTTAAGAATAAAATTATAGGGTTAGGGTTAGGGTTAAGTTAGGTTTAAAGTTAGGTTAAAATTAGGGTTAGGGCTAGGGTTAGGGTTAGGTATAGGGTTAGGGTTAGTGTTAGGGTTAGGGTTAGGGCTAGGGTTAGGTCTAAGTTGGGGTCCCATCGTCCTGGTTTTATGTCATCCTGGTTCTATGGTTGAAGGTTAGCGAGTCTCAGAGAGCTGGGATGACTGTAGGTTGGGGTCTGTGTCCTCTGAAGTCAGTTCCCGGGATGCTTACACAAACATGCTGTTTATTTATCTAAGCGACACATTCACAGAAACCGGGTCAAGAGAGTGGAGGTGGGTCATAACTCCCCACTGCTACAAAAGTGGACAAATAACTCAACTTTTAGAGAGAGAGGAAGACGGGAGGGGAACAGAGAGACAGAAACACCAATGAGAGAGAATCATCATGGATCGGCGGCCTCTTGTACTCCCCCCACTTGGGATGGAGCCTTCAACCCCCGGCCTGTGCCCTGACGGGGAATCGAACCCATGACCTCCTGGTTTAGAGGTCAACGCTCAACCACTGAGCCCCGCCGGCCGGGCCCGCTGTGTCTCGTTAGTGGTGATGTCGGGCGTCTTCACGTACGTCTGAATGCAATTCGCTTGGCGATATGTGGACAGCAAACACTTCCTCCCAGCCGACCCTCGCCTTTTCTTGTTTCTTAACTATGTCGCTTGTAGACCAGAAGTTTTTATGTTTTACAAATCCACACGGACAGACAGACACACAGACACACAGACGGCCAGCTCCCTCCGCACCTCAGAAACCCCCACAGGTCTGCGGTGGGCTTGGGCCTGAACCCCAGCCCCCTGACTCCCCCCCGACACCCCGCCTTTCCTTCCAGCTGCACCCCGAGGGTTCCTCCCACTTTACAGAGAGAGAGACTGAGTCCCAGTCACGTGGAAAGGCAGCCGGACCCTGCAGGGGGTGGACGCACGGACCCGCCGGCGAGCCTGTGCAGAGGGCAGCGTGGGAGAGGCCCCGGATGGAGCGGCCAGGAGGGCTTCCCGGAGGAGGGGGCTCTGACCGGCGGCAGGATGGCAGGTGGGCAGCGTTTCTGGAGCAGGGACGGGAGCGGGGCAGCCTGTGCCTGGGGACACGGCCTGGGCCTGGGGTGCAGCCCACAGCTCCGCACCATGTGGACACCAGAGGCCGTTGCCTCGTGTGTGTAATTACAGATGCAAAGTGCATCTCCCACAGCCCGCTGCACGGGGGAAAACGCCGCCCTTGGCCAAGGCCGGGCTCAGCGATCCCGCGTCCACGACCCTCCCGTGGCCACCCCTCTCCTGCGGCCACCCCTCTCCCGCAGCCTCCGCAGGCTCTCTGCACCCCACAGAGACGAGGCCGTGGGAGGGGGGACGGTCCCTGCCCACTCAGAGCGAGCCCAGCGCAGACCCTGCCGGAGAGAACGCCGGCTTGTGACATGCAGTGGACACGGGCTCCTCTCCGCACCAGGCCCCAGCTCCTCCCCCACAGCCTCTGCCTCAGCCACCCAAGCCCATTGGGTGGAAATCCGGGGGGGACCCGCCTCGGCCGACCCCACGAGGCCACAGTGTCCCCCAGACCGGGGGTGACCAGGCCGGCGGCCCCTGTACCCCTCCCCTCCCCAGGCTTGTGGGGAGGTGGCCGGGCTCAGGGCTGGCACCTCCCTGCACAGTCCACACCAGATTCTTGGGTGACCCCCATGGTGGCGGGTGGGGGGCACCCACCAGAGAGACGGGGCCCTGGGCTGGGCCAGTGCTCCCGGGTCCCCCACCCACAAGGTCAGGCCAGGCCTCCTGGGAAAGGGTGTGAACACGAACCTGCGCTGGCGGCTCTGCAGGGACCCACAGGGCTGTGGGGTGTGGGCCCTGGATTCCCAAAGCCCCACGCAGACCAGCTGTGGGATGAATGAATGAATGAATGAATGAGGCAGGGACAGGAGGTGGGGAGGGCCTGCCCATCCCCCCCGTCCACCGGCTTCCTCCCGCCCCTCCAGGGAGCACGGCTGGGCAGGGGTCCGGCAGCCGGGCTGGGAGAGGCTGGGGCAGGCTGTTGGGGAACTGCATTGTCTGTGGGGCGGGGTCGTGAGGCCGCCGGGGAGCCCCTTGCTGGGGTCTGAGCCGGGGTCTGCGGATGAGCTGCAGCTGCCGGGTCACGGCAGGAAGCGGGTCGCAGGGACTTCAGCGGCCTGTGGGGCAGGAGGGGGCGGGGCCCGGGGGTCAACTGGCCACCCCAGAACCAGAGCCCCTCTCGGGAGGGCCTGTGCTCGAGCTGGGGAAACTGAGGCCGGCCCCCAGCCCATCGCACAGCACCTTAGCGGGGAGGCCCAGCACCCGTGCTCTGACCCCAATTCCGGGGCCGCTGCAGGCAGCCCAGCCCCTCGACACCCCTCCTGGCCCGGGGCTCCCCAGGCGCCTGTCACAGGCCGCAGTGCCGGCTGCTGGAGAATCACCCCCAGATGCAGGGGGGACCAGGCCTCCTGGGGGGCAGTGGGTGGGGGGCGCTCAGGAGCGGGCCAGGCCCTTGGACCGGCCCCTCCCCCCACACAGAAGCAGCTCATGAAACATTGATGGTCGCACAGCCACGTTGTCAGGAGGAAGGGCTGGAGCGTGCATGTAATTAGGTTTGCTCAGCCTCCTTAACCTTCTCCTGCCCGGAGCCTCGGGCACCTTGGCGGGCTCCCCAGGAGGTGGCAGGAGACGGGGCGGGCAGCCCCGGGCATGGAGCAGGCAGAGCCCAGTGCCTCCTCTCAGGCCAGCCGTGAGGCCTCCTGGGCTGAGGTCACCTCTCCCCACCAGGCCACCCGGCCACTCCCCCTCCGGGTGCGGAGACCCAGCTGCCAGCACCGCCCCGGCCAGCGCCAGGCCCGGTCTCTGCTGCAGGCGCGGCCCAGGCCCCCAGCCAGGCCCCGGTTCCGTCATCTGGAAAGCAGCCCGGCTCGGCTCCTGGCTGAAATGTCACACTCCCGCCTTGCTATCGCCCGGGCCCATGGCGGCACCCGCAGGTCTGGTTCCAGCAGCTGGGGCTCGGCACTGACAAGCGGGGCAGAGCGAAGCTGGCCGCGCCCTGGAAGCGGAGCGCCCGGCTTTCAGAGGCCATCCCCTCCTGGCTGCCACACTGTGCGGGCGCAGGGCCCCCCCGGGCATCACAGCGGGGGACTTGCCAGTGTCTTCCCATCCATCTGCCCAGCCAGCCCCCATCCACCCACCCCCATCCATCCACCCCCCATCCATCCACTGCCCATCCATCCACCCACCCACCCCTCATCCAGCCACCCCCATCCAGCCACCCCCATCCAGCCACCCCCATCCAGCCACCCCCCATCCAGCCACCTCCCATCCATCCGCCCCCCATCCATCCACCCCCATCCACCTGCCCCCCATCCATCCACCCTCCATTTATCCACCCAGCCACCCAGCCATCTCTCCATCTATCCATCCACCTGCCCGACAGCAGGCTCCATCCCAGTAGCTCTGAGTTCACTGACTTTGGAGTCCCTGGGAGGGTTCCTGGGAGGGTCCCTGGGGGTCTGGACAGTGAGGAGTTGGAATTACTGCTTCCCCAGCACGGGCTCTGGGTTACTCCACGCATGAGCCGGGGGGAGGGGGGGCTGTCAGGGCACAGTCACATTCCAGGACAAAATGACATCAGGCCTGCCCTGTTCAGTCATGAACCCTGCCGCTCCCGCTGTCCCGACAGACAGACGCCTTTGTCCTCCCAGGTCTGCGCAAACTCCCTCTCCACCGCCCTGTCTCCACCGCACCCACCACGTGTCCACCCCTCATGTGCTGGCCACCTGCTGGGCACGACCTCACCCGGCGGCTCCCAAGGCGAGGCTGGGACCTGGTTCTGAGCAGAACAAAACATGCACGGTGTCCAGGTGCACACTCTACACACATGCAGACTGCACAGTCCCGTGACATGCGCACAGGGGCACACACATGTGCATGCACACACATACACACGTGTGCACACATGCTGGGAGCAGGCATGCAGAGGCACACCACATGCACACCCACACCCCCATGAACGGGTGCACATGGGTACACCCACATGCATGCACACACATACACACATGTGCACACACGCCCGGGAGCAGGCGTGCAGGGGCACACCCCCCTGAGCTCTGGCTGGGTCACCACTTTGCTGCCTTCGGGGAGCAGAGCTTTGGAGGAGCCTCACCCAGGCCCCGGGGGCTCGGCCTCTCCGGGTGTCACCTTGGCCCAGCCTCGCGCTCTGGGTTCCACTCTTCCCGGATGGGGAACCGGAGGGGACCCAGTGAGCTTCCCGGGGCCCACAGGTCCGGCTCACCAGGAGCCGCAGGGGCAGGAGCAGGCGGCACGGAGGGTGCCTGGCACTTCAGGAAGCAGTCGGGCGACAGCGGGAACCGGGACCCTGCGGGATGGCCTTGGGGAGCAGGGCCTGGAGGGGCCCCGGGCGATAAGGGGGTCCCTTCCTCTGTGCTCCCCGGACCACCGCCATCCATCCGGGCACCTGTTCCTCACCTCACATTGCAGGTGCCGAGCCCTGGACCTGCGGAAAGCCCCCCCCCCCCCCCCCCCCAGCGCCTCCTGGGTCATTCCTCTCCATCTGTTGTCCCAGGAAACGCTGACTCACAGCCCGGCCTCTGCTTCCTGGTTCCCTCCTGTGGCCAGAAAGGGCTGCTCCCTGTTATGAAGGATGAAACGCCCGGTGCCCTAACGCGACTCACCCGAACCCCCAGTCCCCCCGCAGACCTGGGGCTGCGCCCCGCTGTCCTGGGGGGATGTTGGTTAGTTCTGGTTTGTAAGTGGAACTGAGCTCCCCTGCTGTGCCTCTTCGCTGGTTTTAAATGGAAGACCGACAAGTAGCATTGGGTGGATGTAAGGCTCCGGCAGAGCTGCCACCCCGAGGACTGAAGACGGGGGGCTAGTGTGTAACCGCGCCCCGTGCACCGAGCCGGGCGCAGGGGAGCCGCTTCCGAGAGAGGGAGCCAGGGAGGGCACCCAGGGGCCGGCTGCCTGGGCCCAGCGGGGCGGCCTCACCCCGGAGCCCGGTTCCGACTTGGGGAGACAGAGCTGAGAGCTCCGGGGACGCACTGAGGGATTCGCGGAGCAGAGGGTCCGAGCGGACAGAGTGCGTGGGAAGCGGGGAGCTGCCGAGGGGGCTCCCCAGGGCAGGCCGACACCCCCTGAAGGCCAGGTGTGCGAGCCTGCGGTTCCGACACGGTCTGGGGACAAGCAGGCAGGACGATGGAGCCGGAGGAGGGCGGACCGGCCGTGTCCCGGAGCTGGGCGCAGGGCGGCCGGGGGGCGCAGGGCGGCCGGGGGGGCGCTGGACCGGCGGGGAGAACCCCCGTGAAGGTGCAGCCCCGCGGCCCGGTCCACACCGGCGTCGCTCACGGGAGCGCAGGCCCGCGCGGCGGAGCTGAAGTCCGCTCAGCAGACGCACCGCCGATAGAGCTCCAGCCCGGCCTGGGGCTGCGCCTGCCCCCGCGCCCGGAAATAACCCGCGGCCTCGGACGCGCCCACGGGACGCGAGGCGGCGCCGTATCCGGGAGGAGCTCAGCTGCTCCGCAAATTAGGACCACGAGCTGCCGGCGCCCGGGGGCGGGGTTCACACACGGCCGCGCGGGACCGGCGGGGCGAGCCCAGGCCGCGGACGGACGCGGGGATGTTCAGTTCTCGGTGCCGCTCACTGAGCGCTCCGGTGCGGCGGTCAGGGCACCGCGCGTCAGATTCACGGGAAGTGGGAGCCCCGCCTGGCCTGCAGGGACCTCCGCACACAGCGCGGCGGGGGAGGGGGCGGGGGCGGGGCGGGGGCGGGGGGCGGGGAGCCCGCGGAGGATGCTGGCCGGGAGGTGGGGGTGCGGGGGCGGGGGAGCCCGCGGAGGATGCTGGCCGGGAGGTGGGGGGCGGGGGCGGGAGGCGGGGGGTGGGGGGCGGGGGGCCGCGGAGGATGCTGGCCGGGAGGTGGGGGGCGGGGGGCGGGGGCGGGAGGGGGGGGGCGGGGGGCCGCGGAGGATGCTGGCCGGGAGGTGGGGGGGGGCGGGGGGGGGGCGGGGGGAGGCGGGGGGCAGGGGGGCAGGGGGCCGCGGAGGATGCTGGCCGGGAGGTGGGGGCGGGGGCGGGGGCGGGGCGGGGGGAGGCGGGGGGCAGGGGGCGGGGGGCCGCGGAGGATGCTGGCCGGGAGGCGGGGGGCGGGGGGGGCCCGCGGAGGATGCTGGCCGGGAGGTGGGGGGGCGGGGGGGGCGGGGGAGCCCACGGAGGATGCTGGCCGGGAGGTGGGAGGGCGTGGCGGTTCCTCCGCCGGAACCAGCCGCCCCGCACGCCCTGGTCGACCCTGGAATGTTCCATCGCGCTTCAAAGGGACAGTCCGTGTTTGCATCAGTCCAATCGCCTACATCTCAGAACCCGAAGTGCAGCGGCCGGTGTGGGCCAGTGGTTGGCCACTGACCATGAGCCAAGAGGTTGCCGTTGGATTCCCGGTCGGTCCGGGCACAGGCCCGGGTGCGGGCTCGATCCCAGTGTGGGGCGTGCAGGAGGCAGCCGGTCCTTGGTTCTCTCTCATCATTGATATTCTCTCTCTCTCCCTCTCTCTAAAAGTCAATCACAACATATTCTTAAAAATAAAAGTAGATGTCCGAGGCGTAAGCGTGGACATGACGTATGAAGTTGTAGGGACCTGCATCCGGGTGGGCTGCTGGGGGGGGGACCCAGAGGCACCCGGAGGAAGGTCCTTCCAGCCCCTCCAAGTGGGACCCACTAGTGTAACTGGTGGCCCTTCATCCCGCTCCGCCCGGAGTCCGCCCTCTCCTGTGGCTGTGTCCGGGAGCAACCTGATGCTTCCCGCTGCGTGGCCGTGGCCGTGGCCGTGGCTCAGGCTCCGCTCAGGTGAGGACCCTTCAGGGGGGGTGGACACCCCTCTCCCCCGAGTCGAAGGCGCTGGTCACACCTGGCACCAGACCGGCCTTCCCCGCTCACCCGTCCCCGTGGCCGCCGCGTCCGGCACCGTGACCTTCAGGAGCCACGAGAGGCAAACACTGTGACTCGCTGACAATACACTCAGGAGGGAAAACCCGAGAGAAATACAATGTGGAAAACGGGGAGAGTTCGGGGAGACAGTGGGCGGCCGCCGACCCGCACACCCGCGCCTTCCCGCGCGCACGACTTCAAACGCCGCCACGGCCACGGCCACGGCCACGCAGCGGGAAGCATGTCGCTCCCGGGACGGAGCCACAGGAGAGGGCGGACTCCGGGCGGAGCGGGAGGGGTCCCGCCACGGAGACCTGCTCCTCGGGAGAACGCCCCTGTGCACACGTGGGTGGCGTCCCCGTGGCCCACGCGGCCCAGCCACTCCGTGAGTCCCCGCTGCCCGCGGCGCGAGGCCCGGGCGTCCACGGGTCCCCATGATCACGCGGGCGCGGACGTGGGGCGCTGCCCACGGGGAACTCAGCTGGAGCCGCGGGCTGTCACAGGGCCCCTCTGCGCCAGCGCTGCGCTTTGTGGTCGGGAACAGCGACACGGAGCGAGACCTGAGCGCGAAGCTGGGTTTGCAAACCGGGCTCTGGCAGGCGGGGCTCCGGGAGGACGGTGCCAGGAAGAAACACGTCCCCACACTCAGGAGGGTGCGCCCGCCTCCCGCTCGGCGCTGAGAATCTGGGGCTCAAGAGGTCCTTCCGGGGACAGAAGGGAATGGAGGGGCCCCTGGGCGCCCCCCGCCCCCGGCCCCAGCCCCTGCCAGGAGGAAGCGTGAGGGAGCCCCTGAAACGGAGGGGGTCTTCCTAGCCAGGGCCCCCACTAAGTCCGCTGGCACCCCCCGAGAAAAGCCCTTAGAGGGCACCCCGCCCCCCCTGCGATGCGTTAGGACTTTCACATCAGCAAACTCCCTGACCGATGCGTAGGAAACACTCGTACACCCTCGCGGCTGACCGACCAGCTTCCTCCGGATGAGATGTGACAAATGGGTTTGAATAAACGGTGAGAACTGCACGCCGTGTCCGCGGTCCCTGTCAGTTTTATTTAGAGAGAAACGCCGATGCGGTAAGTGGTTGGGTTTTCCCGTGTTCATTAAAAGCTTCTCTAATGACCGCTTGGAGGAATCAGTGAAATTAATTTCTTTCTCGAACATCCCAGGAATCCATCAAACGGACAAAAAGCCGCCTCCGGGCCTGTCGGAGACGCCAGGGCTGGTGGGTTTGCCCGTCGCGTCCGCCACAGTGGAGACCAGGGTGCCGGCCCAGGTGGGAGCTGGCGGTTCCTGAGCTGGGACATCAAGGCCGCCTCCTCCAGGCAGCACTCCGGGACTGTGCCGACCTCAGGGTGGGAGGGGTGGGTGGATCCGCCCGCTCAGGTAGGGGCTCCGAGAATCCTCGGTGAAGGACCGTCCCAGCACCCCTGCCCCATCCCTGGAAATGCATCCTGCAGGCATCCGCTGCGTTTAGGTTCGAAGTTACCCTGGCACAAGGAGTAGCATTGCAGCACCTGGGGGCCCACACAATTCATTACTTTTATCCTTTAAAGATGTTTTAATTGATATTTAAAGACAGGAAGGGAGAGGGAGAGGGAGAGGGAGAGGAACATCCATGATGAGACAGAATCATGGATCGGCTGCCTCCTGCACGCCCCGCACTGGGGACGGAGCCTGCAAGCCGGGCCTGTGCCCTGACCGAGAATCCAACAGTGACCTCCCAGTTCCTAGGTCCACGCTCAAACCCGGAGCCGCCGGCGGCGGGCAGGAGAGAAGCGGTTTGGTTGCAGAGCGGCAGCCCCTTGCCCTTCCCGACGTGTCCGGCACAAGGCGTGTGACCAGGTAGTGTCCTCTGGCTATGCTGGTGGCCACGGCCACGCGGCTGGGCAGTGTGTGCTGCCTTCACGCACATCCCCCAGCAACCAGGCGAGCGCGCCCCGACCACTGCCCACCCCCCACCCACCCCCCAGGTGACGCGAGGCTCCGCCCCCACCCGAGAGACCACGGCCTCCCACGGAGCTGGGACAAAAGGGCTTGTTTACAAACCTCCGTGGAAATGTAAGTCGCCACGCGACGCGGCATCGGCCTCGCCTGCAGCGGGTTGCGGGTGATGGATGGAGACGCAGGATCTGTGAGCCTCGCCCCGGCTCCTCCCGCCGCAGCCGGGACCGCGTTTCCCGATGCAGCGTGGTCGCTGGGCCCATGGAACAGTCATGATTGTTCAGGATCCACCGGCTCGAGAGACACTGTGAATGGGCCCCGGTCACCTGGGAGCCGGGACCAGCGCAGGAGGGGCCGGACTCCCACCCAGGACACCCGGCCGGCGTGTCCCTGGGAACTCGTGGAATTTTCCAGAACCTTTTCTACCCCTGGGCCCTCTCAGCGGCTCATGGGGCACAGACTGCAAAGACAGTGGTCGGTGAGTTCCCAGTGTCTCTGGGCACACCCGGCGCTGCCCATCCCGATGCCGGTGCCATGGGAACCAGCAAGCATCCCGCCAGACACAGCCTCCCTGGGAGGCCGGGGTCCCCTGGCCCCCCTCCCCGCTGCTCCGGGTCCCCTGGCCCCCCTCCTCGCTGCTCCAGGTCCCCTGGCCCCCCTCCTCGCTGCTCCGGGTCCCCTGGCCCCCCTCCCCGCTGCTCCGGGTCCCCTGGCCCCCCTCCTCGCTGCTCCCGGCCACATCCGGGCGACACCTTCCCCACACGCCCAGGCCCGGTGGCGCCCAGCACAGTACGGAACACAATGGCAGCTCCCGGACCGCACACTCAGCGACAGAGAAACTGAACTTGGAATCGACTCTAAAGGGCAACTGAGTGAGAGGGAACTAGAAACGCATCGGAGGGAATGGAGGCCCCTCCCCGTCCTGCGCAGAAGCCACGCGGCTCCGGAGTGTGAAGGGCAGATGCACTGGCCGGTGCAGGGCCCACCTTCCCAGGGGCGCCCAGGCCCACGTGGGCGCAGCTCCTGCTGGACCCCGGTCTTCCTCAAGGCGATGAGGATAAGACCGTTGCTTCGCTTGCGTTTAAACCCGGTTTCCCCGGAAAGGGCACCTCTCCCCAGTCACTGGCTCAGTTTCCTCGTCTGTTACCTGGGTCATCGGACCTGGCCTGCTCTTCCATCGGTCCTCTCCGGTATTGTCTCACCGACCAGAGGAGCTCTGTTATACACGCAGAAGAGTCATTTGTCCGTCAGGCTGCGGCCAGCACCTCCTCCTGCTCTGGCCTCTGTTAGCTTTCTTTATGGCGCCTTGTGTGGCACAGAACCTATTGCTTATGGGACAGTCAGTTCACCAGGCTTCCGTGTCATACTCATGTTGGCGTGTGCTGCATATCATGCTCATTTGGGCGTGTGCTGCGTGTCATGTCCGTGCTGGCATGTGCTGTATGTTATGCTCATGTGCTGTGTGCCATGCCCGTGTTAGCGTGTGCTGTAAGAGAGCTCTGTGGCCTCTGACATCCTGAAGCCAGTGCGGAGTTTCCTCCACGTGTTTGAAAGTTCTGTTTCCTGTGCAGGACGTCCGCCCGTCGGAAGCGCGTTCTCTGCCCACAGCAGAGTGGCCGCGATTACAATCCTCCGCTTCTTGGTGGGCGGCCGTCCCCTGGGTAGTCACCTGACCCTGCTGCTGTGGAGACACCGGAGCAGGTGCCTCCGTGTGCGCAGGCCAGGCCGGGCCGTCTCCCTCCGTGGGCGCGGGCCGGGCCGTCTCCCTCCGTGGGCGCGGGCCGGGCCGTCTCCCTCCGTGCGCCCCGCGGGCCGCCTCTCCGCGCGCACAGACCTGGCTTCCCGTTGGCCGCTTGCCGGCCCGGCGGTCCGCGCCCTCACACTTGGTGGGACAGGTCCGGTACTTGCTGCTGCGCCTTCACACGTGGCTGCCTCTTCCTGGGCCTTCATGTCCCCCGGGAAGCGGCTACCGCCCGGCCCGGTGCCACGAGGAAAGCTGTGAGGATTCGACATGAAATTGCATGTGATTTCCAGGAAATCAGGACCTTTAACACCGAGTCTTCCTACTCGCCTGTCCGGCCACTGAAGCTCCCCGGCCCCCATGCAAGTGCCGTCTTTTCCCCTGTAAGAGGCCGGGCTGCTTCCTGCCAGCGCCCAGGCCCTGCCGCCATGGCGACGGGTGTGTTCCCGCTGCTTTTCCCGGGACTGTGGCTACTGGCAGCCGTGCTCCTAGTGCCTCCTTCCCCACCTCACGGCCCTCATGCAAGACCGGGAGGTGTGTGCGTGCAGTCAGGGTGTTTACAGAGAGGGACAGTCGTGTCTCCCTCCCAGTGCGCCCTCCTCTTCTTGTCCTGTGATGCGGCCCAGACCATCAGGGCTGAGCGGTGGGTGTGGGAGCCGTGGATGTGGAGGAGCAGCTGTGGCCGTGGGAGCTGTGGCCATGGCGGCCGTGGCCATGGTGGCAGTGGCCGTGGGAGCTGTGGCCGTGGGGCTGGCTTGGGTGGGCCAGTGCCTGAAGCTTCGCCAGGAGCCGGAGGTCCGTGGGGCTGGGCCGCTGCTGCCGAGAGGGTCGGCCTGGCGCCTGCGATCGTCCAGGAGCTGCCAGGATGGGGCTGGTGCTAATTCCGTCCCGTCCCTGGGGGACCGGGCGCCTGTGAGGTCTGCGGGAGGCGGCTGTGCAAGAGGTTTCCTGCCAACACCCTGTGCTTACGCTCCTGGGACAGGACCTGCCGGGCGATGGCGGTTCTCTGAGTCCTCTGCTGCCGAGTGACCAGCGGACGGCCGTGCGCCCGCCCTCTGCTGCCCGCCGGCCCCTCCTGAGCCCTGGGCCTGGGTCCCCACCCTGCCCCGTCCAGGTAGCTCCCCCGACGAACTCGGGAAGAGCGTGGAGCCGTTATCCAAGCCAAAGACCCGCCCGCACTGAGACCAGGGAGTGACTGGTCCAGGGAGCAGGCGGGCTCATTTCTGTCCAGAGCGAAGGGCGGATGGAAATACATCTGTTCCACCCACTGGGCAGCCCTGTCACATCTGGGCCCAGAGCCCAGGGACCCTGCGCTCCTTCCCGACCCCAGGGCCTCGGGGCTCGGCTCCTGCGAGCTGCCATCACCCACCCTCTCCAGGACGTGAGGCCACAGCACAGCCAGCGGGTAGGCCCCTTGCCCCCACTGCTGCCTCAACGGGCTCACGTTTCCCAGGCAACGGGACACAATGGGCGTAGCCTAGCAACGGGTGGGGCTGTGGGAGCTGCTGCCACTCACACTCCCTCTCTGCTCAGCGCCACCCCCACCGCAGGGAGAGGCGCAGGGGCCGCCGATGTCAATGGAGTTCACACGTTTAACGTGGGTGCCGGGTGTGAGGGAGGCACGGTCAGGCGCGCTCCTGGGGGTCGTGAGCGTGGGGGTGAAGCGAGGACGTCTGCCTCACTGAGGTACCGACCACGGGCCAAGGGTGAGCTGATGAAGGAAGGAAGGAGCCAGCAGATCCACCCGCTATTTCTTTTTTAAAACCCGCACTGCTGGGCCGGGCTGGTCATTCCCTGACCCCACCGGCTCCTCCTCGCCCCGCGGACTCCACGGAGGCAGGTGTGGGCCCGTGTTCCGGCCGAGGCCCAGGCTTCTCCCTCGGCCACTCCCATCACCGGCGCCAGGGGCCCTGACAGGCCCGTGCCCGGACCGAAAAGCTCCTCCTCTTTGTCGCTTTGTTGCAGAGTCTGTGACTCACAGCACATGGGCGGGCGCAGAGCAGGGCGTCCGTGGAGAACAGGGCGTCCGTGGAGAGCGGGGCGTCCGTGGAGAACGGGGCGTCCGTGGAGAGCGGGGCGTCCATGGAGAACGGGCGTCCGTGCAGAACAGGGCGTCCGTGCAGAACGGCGTCCGCAGCAGAGCCGGCCACACCTCCTCTGCAGCGTCTAGAAACAGGCGGCCTCGGCCTCGGCCCCTGGAGGCACCGGTCTCTTTACTCAAGGCAAGGGCATAGGCCTGGGGGCCTGAGAGGGTCTGACAGGACTTTCCAGGTCGGATGGTGACAGGGAGGCCCGGAAGCGTGGCTCCATGCCCTCCAGCTCCACATCCCACCACCCCCTCCTCCGACAAGGAAGCTGGCCCCAAGGCGCCCAGGGACAACAGGAAGAGGCAGCAATGGGGAGAGAACGGGCAGAAAACACAGTGGAATAAATAATGGAAACTTCCCAAATCTGACCAAAAAAATGTTAAATTCACAGCCAAGAAACCCAGTGTTCCAGTAGAACAAACACCAAGTGCTGCATCGCAGTCAGAACACTGGACAGAGACGAACAGAACCTTGAAAGCAGCAGGAGGAAGACAGCTCGTCACATACAAAGGCGATGTCAGATTCCCTAAAAATAAATCAAGATCTAACCACGTGCCGTCTGCAGGAGACACGCTTCAGGTTCAAGAACACAAACAGGCTGAAAGGAGCCCAGGGAAGGACACACGTGGAAGCAAGCGAATTCTCGCCCTGGCCAGTGTGGCTCAGTGGACAGAGCAGCAGTCTGCAGACCAAAGGGTCCCGGGTTTGATTCCGGTCAAGGGCCTGTACCTGGATTGCAGGCCCCTCCCCAGCCCAGGCCCTGGTTGGGGCGCATGCAGGAGGCAACCAGTCGATACGTGTCTCTCCCACCGATGTTTCTCTTTCCCTCTCTCTCCCGCTCTCCCTGAAAATCAACGGAAGAATGTCCGCGGGCGAGGACTAACAAAAAACAAAATCGAATGACAAGCAGACAAGCAGCTCCTGAGAGCCAGGCGCAGCTGCCGCTCCACGTGCCAGCGCTCGGCCCGAGACGGACGCCGAGTTTCTGCGGAAAAGGGAGCACGAAGTCCACGGAGCACTAGCACAGTGGCCAACGGGGGCAGCCCGTCAACAAGAGGGAGACAGCACGGGACCGTCCTTCCCGCCCAGAGGAACGGGAGCTGAGGCACCAGGACGTGGATCGAAGACGCGTGTGTGGAGGACGCCAGCCACAGAAGGCCACGCGGTGCATGGCTCCTGCTGTAGGGAGCGTGTCACAGAGGCAACGGCGAGGGACAGCACGCAGGCGGAGGTTGCCAGGCACAGGGCATGGCGGGGGGGGGGAGCGATGATGGTGGATACGGGGTTTCTTTTTGGGTGAGAACGTTCCAAAATTAGGTTATGGTGATGGTTCGATTGCACGCCTCTGCAAATAACACTAAAAACCATGGAATCCCACCATTTTATAAAAAACACTCCTAGGCAACATGAAATAGCGGGATCCCATTTTACAGATGAGGAAACTGAGGATCAGAGATGTACGGTGAATGTTGTTTTAGCCTCTTCCTGGGGCCCTGGAAAGACCAGGGGGACGGAACCTCCACCCCGAGGTCCTGCAACGGTCCGAGAAGCAGGAGATGCCGCGGGGTCCCAGTCCAGGTGTCCCCCCATCCAGATGTTCTCTCAGACCAGGTGTCCCCCCGTCCAGGTGTCCCCCCATCCGGGTGTCCCCCAGACCAGGTGTTCTCTCAGTCCAGGTGTCCCCCAGGCCTGGTCTCCCGCAGTCCAGATGTTCTCTCAGTCCTGGCGTCCAGGCCTGACGCCCAGCAGCCTTCCCCGTGGGGTTGGAGCCCTGTCCGGAGGCGGGAGACCCGTCACCCCTGTAGGGAGCGGTCAAGGGAAGAGGGGGCTGCTTGGGGCCAAGGACCCCAGAGGGTGCACCACCCCAGGACCAGCACCTGGAGCCCAGGCCGTGTCCAGGTCCCACTCACAGTGCCCTGGAGATACAGTGTGTCCGGCTGGGCAGGGACACTCCGTCGACCGTGCAGAGGGATGCCCCCCCGAGGCCCGTCAGCGCTCCCGGGGCCCGGCCGCACACGCGCGTGCATCAGTCGCGTTTAATGATCACCCGGCGCTGTAATTAGACATTAAAACTCTCACTGCGCCGTCATAAAATAACATGGGACAAATAGTAAAAAATCATAGTTATAAAGTCATCAAAATGTAATGAAATGCTATTATTACAAAGGCTTAAAATTAATAATGGTTTTTTAGTGTGACACTTGTTATATAATTAAGGTTTAAAATGAGATCATAATTAACATGGAGACGAGGCTGGCACAGAGTCCGGACTCCCTGGTGGGGGGAGGGGGGGCCTCGGTCGGGGTGGCTGATCCGGGCCGCCCCTGTGTACGGGGAGGAACCCCCACAGGCCACCGGTCTCCCCCAGCACACCCCGAGCTCCGACTGCCAGCACCCACCATCCTTTGCCAGATGCCAGGCCTCCTGCTGCCCCTGCCATGGGCCAGACTGCCCGGAAGTGACCCCCCAGGAGCTCGGGACGCAGGGGTGACTGCCCGCTCCCCGCCCCTTGGGCAACCACTCCGACACTGGACTTCAGCTTGGGCCCACAGGCTCCCTGCCCGTCCCGAGGGAACCCCTCCCCGGACCCAGGGCCCTGGGGGCCAGGCGTGCTCGGGGGCCGGGGACTGACCTTGTGTCCCGAGCCGCCCGTGTCCCTGGCTTGCTGGACGCAGGGCCCGCAGGTGACCTGAGCCCAGGACTCAGCGTGCCCAGCCAAGGGGCGACCGGGCCGCCTGGCCCAGGGCGTGGGCGGTGGAGGGGGGGGAGGGGGCAGGTGCGCGGGTGGAGGGGCAAGTTCACCAACTGCAGCCGCATGGGGCAGAGAGCTGATTCCTCATAAATGACGCCAGGGGCTCCGCCTGAGGCTGACCCGGCCCCCCAGGATTTCGGATCTTCTTCGCCCCCTTCCTGCCGGCCTGGACCCCTCCGGCTGCTCCGCTGGGGCTGAGCAGCCACAGCCTCACCCACGCCCAGTGCGTGCCGCCCCAGCCCCTGCCCAGCCCTAGCCCCTGCCCAGCCGGCAGCCCCTCCACCTGAAGCAGCCTGGGGGCCGGGCGGCCCGGGCAGAAGAGGTGGCCCAGCCAGTGACAGGGATGAGCTTCCTGCGGTGATGCTGACGGGGGTGGCGCCGTGGCCAGCCCCAAGCGGGAGGGCCCTCGGCCCCCAGCTCCCATGGACCAGCCTGTCCACCCCGGCCTCGCTGCCCGCAGGATAGCCCCTGACAGGGCCACGCAGCTCCTGGCGGCCACGCCCCGCACCCCACAGCCCTCCACACGCAAACCACCCCCACCCCTGCTGCAAGGGCCCTCACACCCAGGCCACTGTCCCCCGCCCTGAACCCCGAGGTCCAGGGACCAGAGGACCAGGGACAGCGCTGTGCCCCCCTGAAACGTTCACACTCGCCCGCCCTCAGTTGGAGGGGGCTGGGAGGGGGCCGGGCGGGGGCCGGGCACTGGGTGTGGGCGAGGCTGTGGCCACTGAGCAGCCCCAGCGGAGCATCCCAGGGGGTCCCTGCTCTGGACCACAGCTCACCCCTCGCTCTCCTGGGACCCACCCTGCTGCCTCCCGTGGGGCCCTGCGTGTCCCCTGCTCCTGGGGTCTCTGAGCACAAACTGTCTTTCTGGGGTGTCAGTGCCTGGTCTGTTGGCCTCACCAGACCTGAGGAATAATGTGCCATCTGCACCGGCTCGGGACAGCCAGTGAGCTCAAGGGGGGGCTGGGGGGGAGGCAGGGCGCCCTCGGTCTCCCGGACGCCCTGTGAGCAGCCTGGCCCCGCCAACCGCTTCCTGGGAATGGATGCCAGGCCCTTCTCCCTGCCCCCCTCCTGGGGACCCACCTAACCTCGAACCCGGGGAGGGTGGCCAGCCCCAAAGATAGGGCCCGGCTAGAACCTGCCCCCCTACCTTCTGGCCACGGGGCTGGGTGAGCGCAGTGGCGCCTCCTCCCCGTAGATCACCCTTAAAAAAATAAGCCAGAGACGCCGGCCTCCCTGCGGCCCCATCAATCAGGAGGGAGGGCGTGGAGGACGCGGCTCTAGGATTTTAAACGGACAATTTGGTCAGTGAATCAGCCTCGCGGCCGAGCCGTGGGGTGAAAGCAGCTTTAAGACCTGCTGGGAGCCGGGAGAGCTCCGTGCGCGCTGTCCTCAGGCTGCCGGCTCCAGCACCCATCTACGCTCAACTTTATCGCTTTCCGGATTACAGATGTCACTACAGTGTGAGGAAGGAGAGGGTGCGGGAGGGGGTGGGGGACCCCACCGTGGAGAAGGAAGGAGAGGTTTTCCCCAAGCCTGGTGCTGGGACGCGACGTCGCCCCCCACAGGGGTCCGTCCACGCCCGGCCTCCTCTCTGCACCGGTCCATCAGGGTGGGCCAGGCCGGCAAGCCTCGTCCAAACGCAGGAGGGGGGCCCACTGCCGCTCAACACCCCACATGCCGAGGGCCCCTCAGGTTCCACATCCAGGACAGGCTCCAAGCGTGCCCTCTGCACCGTCTGCCACCAGGACCCCTCTGTAGGGGCACCCCATCCTTGGGGCACTCGGACCGCGAACCTCAAGGTGCCTGGCGCTCACGCCCCACCCCCAATTGAGGAGGACGGCCTGGCCTCGGGTCCCATGGGTCCGGGATCCAGAGAGGAAGCGCAGAGACCCGCTGACCACGGTGGGCACCGCCAGGCCCGCCCGCCTGCAGGGCTGTGCCCGGGAGCGAGGCAGGACTCTCTCCTGGTCAGGAGGCCCGAGGGCTGAGAGCAGGATGATCGCATGGCCTGTGTGCCCTGGAGTCCTGGGGCACCCCCTGCCTCCCCCAGACACCAGGCCCCTGCTATCGGCCGCCCGGGGGGAGGTGGGGCCCCCCAGGTCCATGCAGAGGGGTCGCCTGTCCCGGTGGGTTTGCTGGCGGGTTCACTCCCGCCTCTGCACCCGGCCCCAGGCCACTTGACCTCCTTGGCCCCGAACAGAGCCCGCGAAGTGACGCCTGACCTGCTTGGTGAGGCCCGACCCTCTCTGACCAGGGGGCGGCCCGTCGCAGGCACACGCATCTCTCCTGATCCGGCCCCGCATCCGGAGGCCCGATTGCAAGATACCGCACAGGAAATTGTTCCCTCCTCGTAACCATAGCAACAGATGGGACCGGGTCTGCCGAGTTCTGAGGGTCTTTGTCCGCATGGGACCAAACCCCCGGGCAGAAGCCAGGCGGGGGCTGGGTGCGGCCGCTCAGGGGGGCCAGGGTGTGGGGTCCTGTGGGATCCCTTTCCGACCCCAGCCAAGGGTGGGTGGGAATGTTCTGGAGGGGCCTGGGCACAGGATGGAGGAGGTGGGGCGGTGGAGATGCGCCCCTGAGCGTCTGAGAGCCTGGGCTGCCTGTGCGGAGGCTGGGGCTGCCTCGCTGCGCTCACGGGAGAGGCTGAGAGAGCGCCCTGAACGCCTGTCAAGGGGGGGCTGCAACGGAATGTTGGGGTGATCATTTCACAATAAAGTCAGTCGGGCCTCTAAGCGACACCGACCTTAAACTGGCAGAGCGCGGTGTGTCCTGCTCTCAACAAAGCTGCCGGACCGGGGGTGGGGTCCTGGGGGATCCCTTTCCTGCCCCACCCCCCATGCAAACAAGCGGCCGCCTCAGGAGGGAAGGTGCACACGTGGCCGCTGAGCACGCGGACTCGCTCTTGGCCGTCACCGGTCACCAGGGCTGACCGCGGCCCACACTGCCCGCCAGGCCCCTGGGAAAGCTGCGACCTCACATGACACCTGCCAGGGGGACCCAGCCCTCACCCGGGCGTTTCCCCAAAAGAAATGAGGACACGGTTCCCTCCAAACACCTGCACCGGAATGTTTGCAGCAGCTCCGTTCCCACCAGCAAACACCTGGACCCATCCCGGGGCCTGAGCACCCGGACCCATCCCGGGGCCTGAGCACCCGGACCCATCCCGGGGCCTGAGCACCCGGAACCATCCGGGGCCTGAGCACCCGGACCCATCCCGGGGCCTGAGCACCCGGAACCATCCGGGGAGTGAGCACCCGGAACCATCCGGGGCCTGAGCACCCGGACCCATCCCGGGGCCTGAGCACCCGGACCCATCCCGGGGCCTGAGCACCCGGAACCATCCGGGAGTGAGCACCCGGAACCATCCGGGGCCTGAGCACCCGGACCCATCCCGGGGCCTGAGCACCCGGACCCATCCCGGGGCCTGAGCACCCGGAACCATCCGGGGAGTGAGCACCCGGAACCATCCGGGGAGGGAGCACCCGGACCCATCCCGGGGCCTGAGCACCCGGAACCATCCGGGGAGTGAGCACCCGGAACCATCCGGGGCCTGAGCACCCGGAACCATCCGGGGCCTGAGCACCCGGACCCATCCCGGGGCCTGAGCACCCGGACCCATCCCGGGGCCTGAGCACCCGGACCCATCCCGGGGCCTGAGCACCCGGACCCATCCCGGGGCGTGAGCACCCGGAACCATCCGGGGCGTGAGCACCCGGAACCATCCGGGGAGGGAGCACCCGGAACCATCCGGGGCGGGAGCACCCGGAACCATCCGGGGCGGGAGCACCCGGAACCATCCGGGGCCTGAGCACCCGGACCCATCCCGGGGCCTGAGCACCCGGAACCATCCGGGGCGTGAGCACCCGGAACTATCCGGGGCGTGAGCACCCGGAACCATCCGGGGAGGGAGCACCCGGAACCATCCGGGCACGTGAACAGCCGTGGGTGCCCTTCCGTGGGGTCCCGTGGCGGAGCACCGCTCCACAGGGAAGAAGGGCCAAGTCCGCGGGTAAATCGCAGAAATCAGGCTGAGGGTGGAGCCGGGGCAGAGGGACAGGGCCGTGCAGTTCCCTCCGAGTGACCCGCCTCCTGGCCGTCCACTCCCGGGAGGCGGAGGCGGATGCAGAGGCGGAGGGGCCCCGGGATGGAGCTGGTCACCGCCTGTATTTGTGATCGCGCCCTGATGACCCGCGCGCTGCACCTTCCGCAACTGTTGTTTCATAAAAACAAGGCCGCCCAACAAAGGGTGTGGCAGCAGCATGGCAGGGTGCCCTCTGGGGGCAGGGGCAGGGCCGGCACCTGGGGGACTCGGACCCCCACACGCCCACCCGCCCCCACGGCTCAGCTGCACCTCATGTCTTTGCCGGCGGCACCTGGGTGGCAGCCCGGAGTGGGCGGGATCTGAGTGTGAACTCAGGGCCTCAGTGGCACTGGCCTCGCTCTGAGCCAGAACCGGGAGGAGGCCGCCTCCCCACAGCTGGGGCCACGGCAGAGCACCCCCCCCTGGGTGGCCACAGGAGGGCAGGGCGAGGGCAGTGACGTGCAGCAGCCCACTCCCCAGATGACACGCCCCCTGCCGTGCCCGCTGGGGGGGCCCCCAAAGGACCTCAGATGCAGAGGGGCCCCCACTTCTAGGTCTCACCCCACCTCTGACCTTCTCCAGCCGGTCCCTCCTCCTGGAGTCGCTGCCCCTCCTGCGTCACCTCCAACGCCCCTGACCGGCCCAGGTGTGGCTCAGGCACAGTTCCCACCCCCAGCCCCACCATTGCGCTATCTGCACTGGGAGCCTGGCTGTGCCCGTCCTGTCGGGGACCGCCCTGGCCCTCAGGGAGCCATGGTGAGAGCCGGAGGGCGGACGGGCGGGCGGGCGGGCCTGTGAGCCCCAGCCGCCAGGTCGGGCGCAGGCCCCCCTCCTCCTGGCTGTCGGCAACCGCGGGGCCAGATGAAGACGCACAGGCAATTTTCTCCCGAAACAAATGGAGAGAAATTGCTCTAACAAGGAACAGCCTGGGCTGCGAGCTAATTCCCACATAATAGAATCAAACGACTTCCTTTCCTGTCTGCCGGCTCCTCCGAATAATGTGACAAATCGCAGGAGCGATCACATTATGGCTCCGACACGGGGCTTCTCCCTCCGGTCACATCACGGACAGATGGCAGGGCTCCGGGGGTGGAGAGCAGGCACAGCCCCCCCCTCGGAGGGGAATCTGGGGGGGGGGTCCCCGAGGCTGCTCCACAGCCGCCCCCAGGCCGTGACCAGCGGGAGACGCCCGCATTCCAGCACCGTCCGCTGGCAGCAGAGGCGTCTGGGAAGCCTGCCGCCCGCCTGTCCCTGCGCAATGTGTCCTGTGGGGCTTGCCAGGGGCGCCTGGCTCTGAGCTGGCGCCTGGCACCGCCGGCCTCGGGCCCGGCCAAGACGCCAGCGGGTGCCGCGCTGCCAACAGGCTGTGTGGAGGGAAGGCACGGCCCTGCCAACGAGGCGGCCTTGGCAGTCCCCACCCGCCCCTCAGCCCCCACCCGCTCCGGCCCCGTGCGGTCATCACGGGGGCTCCCGGCTCCCCAGCACCCCGCCGGGGCTGGGAGCGCCCCAAGTGCAGCCCACGGCCTGGCACACGGGCGTGTCTGCTGCTCGCGGTGGATGACCGCACGTGTGGCTGGGCTGGGTCCCAGAGGCCGGCCGCCGTCAGTCAGACTCTTTGCTCTGCCGCCTGCACATCACAGAGCGAAGGCACCCGCTGCCGCCCCCAAGGGACTCGGTGCAGCTGAAGGTGCTGCTGGTTAATGATGTTTGTTTTAACACCCTCGCTGGTTCGGCTCCGTGGGTCGAGCGTCAGCCAGCGGACTGAAGGGTCCCAGGTTCGAATCCAGATCAAGGGCATGTAGCTCGGTTGCAGGCTCCATCCCTGGCCGCGACCTTGATGTGTCTCTCTCACATCGCTGTTTCTCTCTCTATCTCTCCCCCTCCCTTCGACTCTCTCGGCTGCACTCCTCCCCCCTGGCCGACGTGGCTCAATGGTTAAGCATCGATCTATGAACCAAGAGGTCAAGGTTCGATTCCCGGTCAGGGTACATGCCTGGGTTGCAGGCTCCATCTCCTGACATGCAGGAGGCAGCCAATCGATGATTCTCTCATCACTGATGTCTCTGTCTGTCTGTCTGTCTGTCTCTCTCTCCCCCCCCTCCCTTCTCTCTGAAACCAATAAAAAATATAAAATAAAATAAAAGGAAAGAAATCACGGGCCAGGCTGGACGGGGTGAAGGCATGGCAGTGGGGGAGGCGGCCCCTGTGGGCCAGGAGCAGGCGGGGCCTTGGACGCCAAGTCAGGGCAGGGCCACAGCGTTGGGGAGCTGGGACAGGGCATTGGGGGGCTGGGACAGGGCGCCAGCTGGGAGGCTTGGCCGTCCTCGCCCCGGTGACGAGGGCTGAGCCTGAACGGAGGACGGGACGGGACGGGCCTCCGAGGTGGAGGCGTCCTGGAGGCGGCATATGCGCGGGCGACGCGGATGGAAACAGCCGAGAGACGTTGTCGAGGGCGGGTCTGCTGCCAAAACATCGGCCGGTTTCAAAGCCAAAACCAGTGGTCAGGGCCAGGCCACTTCCACGGGAACGCTGCCCCTCCAGGCGGCTCACTGGAGCTGGCGTGGTGGGCACCTGCTCCGTCTCCGGTTGGCACGGGGCCTCGACACCCCGTCAGACCCGGGGGGGGGGGGCGGGGTGCAGCCAAAGGAAACCCTGCAAGTCCTCGTGGCCTCGCACACAGGGCAAACACCTTGGATGTGCCAGGTTCGCAGAGCCCAAGGTCGCTCAGGCCGAGAGGAATGTTCTGGAAGGCCTCCGGGGGTGGGGAGGGGAGAGCAGGTGCAGTCTCGCAGGATGAAAAGACGGGGGACTGACAGCACCTCCGTGGGCAGGACCTCGGCCATGGTCACCCTGAAACCCAGCCCATCGCCTCCTGCCCCCCACCCCCCTGCCCCAGGACGGGGAGGCGGGACTGGAGATGGGGGGGGCGGGCCCATGGCCCTCTGGGCAGAGAAGGGTTAATTCTGCTGTGAATTGCTGGCAACAGCCCACAAATGATTTATCGATTTTTTTAAAAATAAAAATATGTCATATTTTTGGAGCGGGTGTCGGCCAACGCCGTGCAGGGGCCAGCTGGAGGCACGCTTGCGAGTTTACACCAGATGCCAGCCTGGACCCGCTGCCAGGCGAGCCAAGTGCTGCCACGCGCCCCCTGCGCTCCGCGCTCACTCCCAGGACTCACGGGGCAGGTGGGAGCCAGCGCAGTGCCAGGCCCCGCAGGGAGTGGCACCAGGAGAGGCGGGGCCCTCCGTGAGCTCCAGGCTGCAGGGCCAGGGGTTGGCGGGTGGCGGGTGGCGGGGGCGGCACGGCCGAGAGGAAGGAGGGCGGCCTTCCCGGGGGTGACACTCTGATGGGGACCCAGAGGCTGAGCCAAGCCGGGCAGAGGGACGGGCGAGGGGCACGGGGCTGTGAGCGGGCGTGTGGGCAGTGGGGCGGCGCCGAGCCGGTGACCACAGGGCTAGGGAGCCGGCTGGCAGCGCAGGGAGCCCGGGAGCCAGGGGTGCAGGGCTGTGGGGGGACCCTGGGGTCCAGGGAGAGGGGCGGGGGAGGGGGGGAGCAATTGTAAGGAGAGCAGCGGGAAAGACACAAGAGGATGTGGCGGCGGAAGGGAGACACACGGAGAAGCGGACACGTGGGAGGTGCGAGTCCTGGAACCCACGGAGGGAGGCGGGTGCAGAGCACAGACTCCGTGGCGGCCGCGCTGGAGCTGCCCTGGGCGCCGCTGGCTGGGGGGCGGGGGCGGGGGTGGGGGCGGGGGGAGGGGGAGGGGTGGGGGCGGGGCGGGGGAGGGGCAGGGGTGGGGGTGGGGGGAGAGGGTGGGGAGCGGGGGGAGGGGGGCGGGGGCGGGGGAGGGGCGGGGGCAGGGGAGGGAGTGGGGGGCGGGGGGCGGGGGGGGGACCCCCCAGGCTGCGGGCAGAGCTGCTTCCGGAGCCGCCTTGAGGGCGTGGCCCCACCCGCGGAGCCCTGTCGGCGCCCACCTCAGACCGCGACCTCACAAGCCCTCATTTGCATGAGGCTGTCCGATTGGCTGGAACGAGACCCGCCTATTCCCGGGTTCTGGTGGCCACCAACCCATGGTCTGCGGGGCCCTCTGATTGGCTGCCTTAGTGGCCCCGCCCCCCAGGACCACCAACCAGCTCCTCTCAGCCCAGTGACCAGGCCACTTTCTCTCTTTTTTTAAAAAAAAACATATATATCTTATTGGTTTTTTACAGAGAGGAAGGGAGAGGGATAGAGAGCTAGAAACATCGATGAGAGAGAAACATTGATCAGCTGCCTCCTGCACGCCCCCCACTGGGGATGTGCCCGCCACCAAGGTCCATGCCCCTGACCAGGATCGAACCCGGGACCCCCCAGTCCGCAGGCCGACGCTCTATCCACTGAGCCACACCGACCAGTGACCAGGCCACTTTCTCAAAGGCCGGCTCTGACTCAGCCCTCCTGCCCGAGGACAGACCACCCTGAGCCCAATGGACAGACCACCCCGACCAGGCCTGGGTCTCCGCCTGCCGCTCAGGGGCCACAGTCCCCAGGTGATTGGGGGCCCAGAGGTTCGGATGTGCCCCGTGGGCCGGCGGGCTGCAGGGCTGGGCGCCTCCTCCCCGTGACCCCTCCGGGCGCATGGCCGCTGTGGCAGCCTTTCCTTGGCAGGCGGCTGGGTACCAAGCACCACAACAAGACACCCAAACTGCTCCAAGCTGGTGGTTCAGGCGCTGAGTCCCTCGGAAAACAAACAAACAGGCTCGAAAGCCAGCGTGGCGGGCAGCATGGAGGGCAGCGTGGAGGGCAGCGTGGAGGGCAGCGTGGAGGGCAGCGTGGAGGGCAGTGTAGGAGGCAGCGTGGAGGGCAGTGTAGGAGGCAGCGTGGAAGGCAGCGTGGAGGGCAGCGTGGAGGGCAGCGTGGAAGGCAGCGTGGAGGGCAGTGTAGGAGGCAGCGTGGAAGGCAGCGTGGAGGGCAGCATGGAGGGCAGCGTGGAAGGCAGCGTGGAAGGCAGCGTGGAGGGCAGCGTGGAGGTCAGTGTAGGAGGCAGCGTGGAGGGCAGCGTGGAGGGCAGCGTGGAGGGCAGTGTAGGAGGCAGCGTGGAGGGCAGCGTGGAGGGCAGCGTGGAGGGCAGCATGGAGGGCAGTGTGGAGGGCAGTGTAGGAGGCAGCGTGGAGGGCAGTGTGGAGGGCAGCGTGGAGGGCAGCGTGGAGGGCAGTGTAGGAGGCAGCGTGGAGGGCAGTGTGGAGGGCAGCGTGGAGGGCAGCGTGGAGGGCAGTGTAGGAGGCAGCATGGAAGGCAGCATGGAGGGCAGCGTGGAGGGCAGTGTAGGAGGCAGCATGGAGGGCAGCGTGGAGGGCAGTGTAGGAGGCAGCATGGAGGGCAGCGTAGAGGGCAGTGTAGGAGGCAGCATGGAGGGCAGCGTGGAGGGCAGTGTAGGAGGCAGCATGGAGGGCAGTGTAGGAGGCAGCATGGAGGGCAGCGTGGAGGGCAGTGTAGGAGGCAGCATGGAGGGCAGCGTGGAGGGCAGTGTAGGAGGCAGCATGGAGGGCAGTGTAGGAGGCAGCGTGGAGGGCAGCGTGGAGGGCAGCGTGGAGGGCAGTGTAGGAGGCAGCATGGAAGGCAGCATGGAGGGCAGCGTGGAGGGCAGTGTAGGAGGCAGCATGGAGGGCAGTGTGGAGGGCAGTGTAGGAGGCAGCGTGGGAGGCAGAGTGGGAGGCTGAGTGGCATCTCAGGTGGCAGCCACAGTGAGCAGGGCCACGTTGGGGGACTGGGCCATGGGCCTTCCTGGGGTGCTGTGCACACAGCCACAACCTCCCCCGATCCAGGATGATCCCAGGCGGCTCACTGGACCTCGGGACCCAGAAGGCAGGGCTGGGACCTTCCTTGGCCCCCAGGGCAGCGAAGTCCCCACCGAAGTCCCCTGACCGTGACCTGGGGGAGAAGCTGTGGCCGCCCGGCCGGGCCCACAGGCGCTGGGACCCAGTGCCGCTCGGTGCCGGCCCCTGGGGCAGTCGAAACAAAGGAGCTTCGAACACACACATACCTCTCAGTTCCGGGCCGAAGCCCACGAAGGTGTCGGCAGGAGCCTCCCTCAGAAGGTGCCCGGGAGACCCCTCGGCCTCCAGCCTCAGCTCGGGCGTCCTGGGCTCGTGGCCATGTCACTCCCTGAGCCGCGGTGTCTCCTCCAGCTGTTTCTCATAGGGACGCTCGCCCGAGGTGCGGGGCTCCCCCGGGTGATCCGGGGGGTCTCCTCTCGAGTGTGGGAGCCGGGAGCCGGGAGGACCAGGTGCCCTCAAACCCTGAGGTCAGGGCGGGGAGGCAGCAACGCCCGAGAGGGGGGTGGTGAGTGGCTGTGGCAGGGGGGCCTAGCCCCCAAATGGACAGTCCCCCCATGGACCCCCCACACCACCTCTCCCCTGCCCTGGCCTCCAGCCCTGGCTTGGCCTCATCCTGGGACTCCGGGGACTCTGGCTCTTGGTCAGGAGTGGCCGTGGTGACGGGCAGAGAGGGCGCATGGAGGACAGAGCCCTCCCGGCCGAGTGCTAGTGGGGAGCCGCAGGCGGGGGGCCTGTTAGAAAGACAGCACCGTCCCAGATGGCAGGGCGTCAAGCGGACCTGAGACCCCAGACTGACCCACGCGAGCGGCCACAGCGGGCGGCGGGTGGGCGGGGCGGTCCCATCCCGGTGGCACCGCCCGGGACCGGCTTGCTCTCCGGGCACCTTCCCAAGAGAAATGCAGCGACCGCACGCAGATCCCTGCATGGCGCTCAAGGCCGGGTCGGAACCGGCCCAACACCCTGCAGGCGGGTGGATGGCTCGGCCCCTGTGGCCACACAGTGATGTCACCCACAGAGGGGCGGGCGGTGCCGACCAGGAGGAAGTCAGAGGAGAAAGAGCATCACGGAGCTGCCCACTGAGCAACCCCGGAGCTCACGGCAGCAGCGCACAGGCTGCATGGGGCGGGGAGAGTCTACCAGGGATTTGGGCCGGGATTTGGGCTGGGATTTGGGCCTGGATTTGGGCCGGGATTTGGGTTGGGATTTGGGCCGGGATTTGGGCGGGGATTTGGGCCGGGATTTGGGCAGAGATTGTGTGGAATCTGCAGACCAACTTAGGGGCAGGAGCAGCCTAAGACCTTTCGCGTTTGCCCCGTGAGCGCCGCGCCGTTGTCGTCCGTTCGGGTCCGTGCGTCAGATCCGAGCGCTGCAGTTGGTGCGAAGCCGTATTTCTCTCTAAGCACTCACTCTGTTTCTCCATCACAAACGGCTCGTTATGTCTCCTCTGACTGCGTTCGCGCACGAACAATTGATTTGTGTTTGTGTGTCTCCCTGCCCCTCGCGGCGCACGTGCTGGTCACAGTGTTTCTGTGGGTCCCGTGGAGCCATGATCGCGCCTGCAAATACAAGGTTATTGCTCCCTTTCCCTTCTGGACGCTTTTTCTTTCTTTTTTTAAAATATATTTTTATTGATGTCAGAGAGGAAGGGAGAGGGAGAAACATCAATGATGAGAGAGAATCATTGATCAGCTGCCTCCTGCACACCCCCCACTGGGGATCGAACCCACAACCTGGGCATGTGCCCTTGACCGGAATCGAACCCGAGACCCTTCAGTCCGCAGACCGACACTCTAGCCACTGAGCCACACCAGCCGGGGCATTTACTTCTTTTACTTGCCTGGCTGCGCGGCTGAGGACCCCCGCCCAGGGCGGGTGGGCGTGGGAGAGTGGCGCCGTCTGCCCCTGGCCGCAGCGCGGAGCACGCGGCTCCCGGCCTGATGTCGGCGGCGTGGCCTTGTCCGTGCCTTTGTCCGGGAGCTCTCCCTCCGGGTCCCCGCTCACTGATGCTCTGAGGAAGGGTTTGGGGTCCCTCCTGCGTCTACTGGGATAGTCGCCTTGTTTCTAGCGTTTAGCCACCCGCATCCCTGACTACTTCCTGCTGCGCTTGTGCTGTTGTAACTAGATCCATTGTGTTAAAATGTGGTTAGAGCCTTGGCCGGTGGCTCAGCGGTTAGAGCCTCAGCTAAAGGGTTGTGGTTCGATTCCAGTCAAGGGCACGGCGCTGGGCTGCAGGTTCGATCCCTGACCCTGGTTGGAGCGTTTGTGGGAGGAAACCAATCCATCAATGTCTCTCTCATCAATGTTTCTCTCTCTCTCTCTCTCTCCCTCACCCCCCCACCCTTCCCTTTCTCCCTCCTTCCACTCTCTCTCAAAATCAGCCGATGGGAAAAATACCCTCGGGTGAAGATGAACAACAAAACGTGTGTTGTGTGTTGTGTGTCGTGAAAGGAAAACAGTCTCAAGTCAACTACCTGATTTTTCACCCTAAGAAACCAGAAAAAAACACATTTTTTACTCGTGTTCACCCCACCCGAAGACATTTTTCCCATTGCTTTCTAGAGAGAGTGGAAGGGAGGGGGAGGGAGAGAGAGACACATCGATGGGTTGCCTCCCACAGGCGCCCCGACCAGGGCCGGAGATGACCAGAGACAGAGATGGCCAGGGACAGAGGTGACCAGGGACAGAGATGGCCAGGGACAGAGATGACCAGGGACAGAGATGACCAGGGACAGAGGTGACCAGGAACAGAGGTGACCAGGGACAGAGATGGCCAGGGACAGAGGTGACCAGGGACAGAGATGACCAGGGACAGAGAGGTGACCAGGGACAGAGATGACCAGGGACAGAGAGGTGACCAGGGACAGAGAGGTGACCAGAGACAGAGAGATGACCAGGGACAGAGATGACCAGGGACAGAGAGGTGACCAGGGACAGAGGTGACCAGGGACAGAGAGGTGACCAGGGACAGAGAGGTGACCAGGGACAGAGGTGACCAGGGACAGAGAGGTGACCAGGGACAGAGAGGTGACCAGGGACAGAGGTGACCAGGGACAGAGAGATGACCAGGGACAGAGATGACCAGGGACAGAGAGGTGACCAGGGACAGAGGTGACCAGGGACAGAGGTGACCAGGGACAGAGAGATGACCAGGGACAGAGATGACCAGGGACAGAGAGGTGACCAGGGACAGAGGTGACCAGGGACAGAGAGATGACCAGGGACAGAAATGACCAGGGACAGAGAGATGACCAGAGACAGAGGTGACCAGGGACAGAGAGATGACCAGGGACAGAGATGACCAGGGACAGAGAGGTGACCAGGGACAGAGAGGTGGCCAGGGACAGAGGTGACCAGGGACAGAGAGGGGCCAGGGCCAGGGAGACGCCTGGGCGGTGGGCCGGTTCACGTTCCAGATCAGGGCGATGGTTTCTCAAATGCATCCTGTCACCACGCACCCGATCACCACGTTAGACGCGCAGCCTCTCTGTGTGTGGCTCCCGTCTCGACAAAGCTGTTTGAAAGCTACATTGTCAGCGTCGGCTTCGCCACCAGAAGAATACAAACAAGCACGCGGCTCCCCAAACACTGGCGGGAATCAGACGCCAGCAGCTCGCGAAGCCGGAGCGGCGTAAACAACAGATGCGCCCGCGCCTGCGTGGCGATACACACGCCGTTTGGGGACAACAGCCGGGGGCCAGGCTCCCCGCGAGGTGGGCTCAGCCACGCACCCGGGTGGTGAGGCGGCGGGCTGGGCGCTCGGCAAACACGGACGGTGAGAGGTGTCGGTGGAAGCTCATACCAGGCAGAGTGGGGGGCACAGAGGTGCCCTGGCTGGTGTGGCTCAGTGGATAGAGCGTCGGGCTGCAGACTGAAGGGTCCCGGGTTCGATTCCCGTCAAGGGCACGTACCTCTGTTGCAGGCTCCTCCTGGGCCTGGGCCCTGGTCAGGGCGTGTGCAGGAGGCTCTGTCTCTCCCTGTCTCTCTAAAAATCAATGGAAAAATATCCCTGGGTGAGGATTTAAAATAACAATAGTGAAATAAATCATAAGTGAAAGGGACACCGAGCTATTTGGTCCGAGGACCAGTTCAAGATCCGATCCCCATTCAACACCGACTCCGCAGCAAGTAACCTAATCCCACACCCTCTGACGGAAAATGGTAGGAACCCGCGGGAACCGGCGGCTAACGTGTAACCCTGAGCCCGTGGCACGTGGGACCACGCGGTGTGGGTCCGCCGGGACCGGGGCCTCCGCAGCTCCGCCTGAGAGCCTCACCCATGGGTGCCCACAGCCCAGACCCGCCTCGCCCGTGGGTGCCCGCAGCCCAGACCCACCTCGCCCGTGGGTGCCCGCAGCCCAGACCCGCCTCGCCCGTGGGTGCCCGCAGCCCAGACCCGCCTCGCCCGTGGGTGCCTGCAGCCCAGACCTGCCTCGTCCGTGGGTGCCCGCAGCCCAGACCCGCCTTGCCCAGACCCGCCTCACCCGTGGGTGCCTGCAGCCCAGACCCGCCTCACCCAGACCTGCCTCTCCCATGGGTGCCGCAGCCCAGCAGCCGAGAGTAACAGCCAGGCCCACGGGGCCAGGTGGCACCAGGGGGACTCGGGTGAGGAGGAAGCCGGACACGGGAGCTCACCGCCTCTGCAGAGCGCCCCGAGTGGTGCCCCTAAGGACTCGGGGTTCCTGCGGGTTCTGCGCGTCCCCGGGATCCACGTCCTCGTGATGCTCTGACCGAGGCCCCACCCGGGAGGCCTCCTTGTCCTGCGGCTCCTGGTCCCAGGCCCCTCCCGCGTCCACACAGACCAGCAGCGGAACCCCGGCTTTTTGTTGTTAATCCTCCCCCGCGGATGTTTTCCAGTGAGTTTCAGAGACAGTGGGAGAGAGGGAGAGACAGAGAAAATCGATGTGAGAGAAACATCGATTGGGTGCCGCCTGCACAGCCCCGACCAGGGCCAGGCCAGAAGGAGCCCGCAACCGAGGTCCGTGCCCTTGACCGGAATCGAACCCAGGACCCTTTGGTCTGCAGGCTGGCGCTCTGTCCTCTGAGCCACACCAGCCAGGGCCACCATGACTCTTCTTATTTTTCCCCACCCCCTCCCCAGAGCCCACCTGTGTCAGCCGGTGCCCAGGGGCCTGGAGGGGAGGAGCCGGCAGCTCAGCAGGCCCCGCCCTCCCCTCGGACGGGGTCCCACCACTGCGTGCACCCCCGGGTCCTGGCCTGGGGCCCCGTCACAGCTCTACAGGAACCTGTGCTGTCATCACCTCAATCCCAGGGGGAAACCGAGGCCGGGGAGGCTGGGGAGCTGACGAGGTCACAGCGGGTGGAGCTGGGTCCACACAGGAGTCTTGCACGCCAACACTGGTGAGGGCGGGCGCGTAACATGTGGGTTCCTGAGTGTTTCTGCAGCGACCCAGGCCCTGCCGCCGTCGCCCTGTCTGTTCTGAGCCGCTCTCGGTTCAAGCACAACAAGCCAGCTTGAGTCAGGGGGGAGGAGGGGCATTGGGGGGGAGGGTGTACGTGTGAGAGAGAGAGAGAGTGTGTGTGTGTGTGTGTGTGTGAGAGAGAGAGAGAGAGAGAGAGAGTCTGCATGTGTCTGTCTGTCTGTGAGTTCCCGGCCTGGGGACCGAGGTCCCTGTCCTCCCCTGTGGCCAGCACCCCCCCTTTAAGGGGGAGACAAGTCCCAACACATGCCCTCCGGCCCACGCCCTGCGGCCTCTCCTCTCGCCCCCCACAGTGGCCCTGCAGCCTCAGGGAGCCGTGCCCTGCTCCAGGGCTGTAGGAGCCTCACCACCACCACCCCCCACCCCCCACCGCAGGCTGGCAGGAGGCGGGAGGCGCGAGCCTGAAGTGTTAATGGGGCTTTGGAACCAGCGTGGCTCTTGGATGACGCGTGCCTCCTTCCAGATGGTTCCAGCCTGGTTAGCATGCTAATGTATTCTGACTCATCCCTGGAGCCTGCAGCCCCTCTGCCAGGCAGCCCAGCCAGGGCCCGGCGACCCCCCCCCCCCGGCTGGCACCTCGCTGGGAAGGGGACACACAGAGGCGGGTTCCGTGCCGGCGGGAGCAGGGGCCAATGTCCCCGGTGGCCGTGACAGTGGGCGATGGCTGAGCAAGTCAGAGACTCGGGACGAGGGGACACGCTCCAAACAGCCAGCATCTGTCCCAGTCTGTCCGGGTGGGTGTGGCCTGGCCCCGCCTCGTCATCACTCAGCCCCAGGGTCACCTTTGTCCTCTGGCCCAAGGCCACTGGTCCCCTACGGCCACTGGTCCCCTATGGCCACTGGTCCACTACGGCCACTGGTCCCCCACGGCCACTGGTCCACTGCAGCCATGCTGTGAAAGCAGGAAATGAACTGTGAAACCGGTTCCTGCTCCATGCACAGCACACCACACTGCCCAGTGCCCACTGCACGGCTGCCCACTGCCTACTGCATGGATGCACACTGCGTGGCTGCACATTGCCTATTTCACGACTGCCCACTGCACAGCTGCCCTCTGCCCACTGCACGGCCGCACATTGCCTACTGCACACTGCACAGCTCCCCACTGCACAGCTGCCCACTGCCCACTGCACGGCAGTTTCCTGCTCTGAGCTGCTCAGCCTTCGCAGGGACAGGCCCAGGTGCGGGTGGCCCTCTGAGGAGCAGCTGGGATCACTGTCCCACCCCGGACAGGACAGCTCGGACGGAGACCCCATGAGCGTGAGGCCCGTCGCCAGCAGTCACTGACCGCACGCACAAGCCTCCCCGCCTCATCCCTCCGACACCCCCCATGCTCCTGGTCGTGGGGCGCGTGGGGCCCCAGCACTGGGTCCTGACAGGGGGGCAAGGGGGCCTGCACCCTGAAGCCCGCTCCCCGATCAGGACACAGCACTGCCCACGGGGTCGCCTCTGCCCGCCATCTGCGCCCGCACATCCCGGCCTGCGGGACCCCAGGGCTCCGAGGCGCCAAACAGGGCGATCGGAAGCTCGTTAAAGCGCATGGTGATTACTTCGGGGTTTTATGGCCCGAAGAGCCGGCGGCCACGCCTCCCGCCAGCCCCGCAGTATTTCACCCCAAGGACGCGACCCTGGTGTTTGCGGCGGGAATGAGCTGTCCACTGCTCGGTTCCCATAAATAAAGCGAAAACTGCTGAGTTCCACGCAGTCCCCCTGATTGCCTGGAAGGCGTCGTTATTTTAATAAAAAACTAATCAGCCAGCTCTAGCGGCTCCGCGTTAATTACAGGGAGGCCACGGGGAGGGGGAGCCAGGCCGCGGGGAGGGGGACCCAGGCCGCGGGGAGGGGGACCCAGGCGTCCACCGTCCGGGCCGGGGTGGGGGCAGGGCCGCGTTCACGTTAGAAGCAGGATTTTCAAGCAGCGGAGTTCCCTCGCCTTCCACATAAAGGGGATGTGACGGGGCGTCTGCCGGACCCCAGGGCCAGCCCCAGGCGCCTCCCCATTATCCACGTGGCCTGAGTCCTGACCCGCAGCCGCTCTCCCGTCCCGTCCACGCAGTGGGGCGCCCTCCTCAGGCCCGCTCCTCGGTCCCGTGCAGCTGCCCAGGGCCATGCGGCGCCGCCCGGACAGGACTGTGTGGGTGACGGGCTGCGTGGAGCTTCCCAGAAAGTTCCGGAGAAGGCGGAGACCCCGTCAGGCGTCCTGCCCTCTGTCGCTCTCCTGTCTTCTGTCCAGCGGCTCCTGCCTGGGACGCAGACGCGATGCCGGAGGTGCGGCAGCCATCCTGTGACGGGAGGCCACACGCAGGACAAAAGCAGCAGTCGGGGCGACTGGACAGAAAGGGCCCGTGTCCTTGCCAGCACCACCGAGACCCCGACTCCGCCTGGAATCGGCCTACTTTGGGGCTCCCTGCATCACTCCAGGCCAGCGGTTCTCAACCTGTGGGTCGCGACCCCTTTGGCGATCGAACGACCCTTTCACAGGGGTCGCCTAAGACCATCCTGCATATCAGACATTTACATGACGATTCATCACAGTAGCCACATGGCAGTTATGAAGTAGCAACGACAATAATGTTATGGTCAGGTCACAACGTGAGGAGCTGTATTTAAAGGGCCAGGAGGTTGAGAACCCCTGGGATAGAGGCTTGGCCTGCAAACCGAAGGATCCCAGGTTTGATTCTGGTCAAAGCCATGTACCTGGTTGCAGGCTCGAACCCTGGCCCCGGTCGGAGTGCATGTGGGAGGCAACCAGTTGGTGGACTGTCTCGCATCATTGCTTCTCTCTGTCTCTCCCCTCCCTTCCACGCCCCCTAAAATCAGTGGGAAACTGTCCTCGGGTGCGGACGGACAACAGCAAAGGTGCCTGATAGAGGTTTGGGGGTTAATTGCACCTGTGCCCTGGCCCCTGGGAGGGGTAGGGAATACACCGCTGTCCCCTTACTACTTTTCCGGGGAAACTTCATGCAGGGCACGCCCACAGGTGCTGCCTCCGCCAATCACGGTGCCTCTCAGCATGTGGGCGCCGCACCCCTCCCCGGACTGTCCCTCCTCCCGCCCTCCACGGTCTTCCCGGTGGTTTTCCGTGGGGTGACCCCTCAGCTGCCGCGTGGGGGGCAGATGCCGCCTCGTCCTAGTTAGCACCCCCCTCCGAGGGCAGTGACACTGCGGCTTACCCACAGTCCCCAGCCTCACAATTTGGGGGGGGGGGATGAGGAGGGACAGGGAGGCAGGGCCCGGCTGCATCCCTCACCCAGCGTGAGGGATACGACCTCTGTCCACACCCTGGCCCTGTCCGCCCGGGCTCCCCGGTGCCCTCCTGAGCCCCCAGGTTGCCCCGTTTCAGCCCATCTCCCGGATCCCCCGCCTCCCGTTCACCAGAACACGCCGCCATCCGGCCCTGGGTCCTCGCCTGCCTCCAGCTGGCTCCCAAGAGCACATGGAGCACAGAGGGCAGGACTCTGAGGTAGCGCTCACTGCAGCTGGTTCCCCGTCAGGGTCAGGGTCAGGGTCAGGGTCAGGGTCAGGGTCACACCTCCTGACCAGCCCCTGTGGCCCCACCGCCCACCCACACCCACACCAGGGTCCTGTTCCTGCACTGCTGAGCTGTGAGGGGCACACCCTGGTCCCCCAGCCACCACAGCATCTCCTGTCCCCACACGACAGGCCTGGCAGCACCTGCCCAGGGCCTGGGGTGCACACGGCCACCTCCGCTCCAGCCCCAGGGCCAGCGTGGTGGCAGCTGCCTCCGCAGCAGGGGGCGCCGCTGAGCCTCAGGGTGGAAGGAGCGGCTGCCACCGCCGTTCAGGGGAGCCAGCGTGGCCGGCAGGGGCTGCACACAGGCCGGTGCTGGGCAGGGTGGACCCGGGGCCCACAGGGAGCAGGAGGGAGCAGCCGGCCCAGCAGGCACCTGGGGCCGGGAGGGGATCCCTCGTCTGCACCTGGCCGTCCTGATCTCACCCCGGACCAGGAGCTCGGCCCACAGGGGACTGTCCGGTGGGGCGACGGTCTCCCCCCTGCAGCCGGTCACCTGGCCGCACCCACGCCCGCCCACCCTCTCCATCCCCGCCCGGTCCGGCTGACCCTCTGGGAGCCCCTCGCCTCGCTGTAACTCACACGGCGGCCGGAGCACGGGGTATTTTAATAAGAATTAGGTCTAAGCAGATCCAGGGGATTAATGGCTGTATTATGGTTTTATAGCTCTCCGTACACAGCCGCACGGCGAAGACAGTCGGAGCGAAGCCATTTCAGCGGATAAAATGGGGCATTTATTTTTAATGGAGAGAATTTCAGGACTCGCCCAGCCGTGGCGAGCGCTGCGGGGGGCCTCGCTGAGGGACAAAGAGGCGGCTGGAGCGAGACCCCTCCGAGGAGCCCTGGGGTGGGGACACCCCTGGAGTGGGGGGTCCTGGGGTGGGGGTACCTCTGGAGTGGGGGGCCCTGGGGTGGGGACACCCCTGGAGTGGGGGGCCCTGGGGTGGGGAGACCCCTGGAGTGGGGGGTCCTAGGGCGTGGGGACCCCTGGAGTGGGGGGCCCTGGGGTGGGGGTACCCCTGGAGTGGGGAGTCCTAGGGCGCAGGGACCCCCCTGGGCTGGTCAGGGCTCAGAGGGAGTCACCAGGCGGAGACCTTCAGCCGAAAACCAGTGACGTGAGTGGCCGGAAAGGGAGCCGGGGAGCTGGGCAGCCAGGCAGGCTCTCGCCTCAGTCTCCCGCCTGCTCAGTGAGGACTGGTGAGCGGGAGCCGGTCGGAGCCCCGGGAGGGACGACCTGGGACCGCGACCCACAACCCCCTGCTCCTTCCTGAGGCGCAAGCATTTGCCCGTCACCCACGTCCTCCCGGGAGTCCCCACGGTGACTTGGCTCGAGCCCCCTGTCTGGTCCCGAAACCACACGGTCAGCCAAGTTCAGAGCGAGACTGAGGGCAGTGCCAGCTGCAGGGGGCACTCAGGGCGCCAGCCAAGAGGGGCTCACCCAGCACTGGGCCCAGCGCTGAGGACGGGTCCCAACCGAGGGGCAGGCGGGGCGGGGCCCGGGGATGAAGGAATCGCCCCCTCGAAGGGTCAGTCAGCAAACACGGAGGCACCGGGAGCCGGCGCCCCAGGACCGAGGCCCTCGTGGAGCTCCCACCTCCTAACCCACAGGAATCACTTTAGAGCTGGGAGCCGCCGCCAGGCCCCTAGGGAGACGACGATGCCGCCTGGTCAGCTGCGGACGCTTCGTCAGGACTTAAACATCCACTGCCGTGGGGGCTCGCCCTCCGACCCGCAGGGCCCCCTTCCGTCCGGGACCTGGGGCCCCCGTGCAGGCTGCCCCTTCAGGCCCAGCCAGTGCCACCGCCTCCCTGGCAGGGACCCAACGTGCCCACCTCGCCCACCAGGGCCCCACCCCGTGTGGAGCCGCCGGCAGCCGCCAGGAGCCCCCTGGCCCCTCCATGGCCCAAGGCCAGAGCCTGGATCTGGGTGCCCACGTCCGTGACCACGGCCTCTGGTCCTCTAACCCCCAGTCAGGCTCTGTCTCCCCAGAAGCGCAGGCTCCCTGCCTCCGCCTGCGCTCATCCTGAGGTTCAGAGGGGGCACCGCGGAGGGGTCCGGCCATCGAGCACCACCTCCTTGGTGAGGGCCGTGCCGGCTGCCCCAGAGGCCACGGCCCCCCTCCCTGGCCCGCCCCACCCTCAGGGCCCGGCACGTCCCCTGGGCCACACTGGCACCCCTCCTTGTGCAAAAGCGGGGAGCCCTCCAAGCACCCCCATTCGTGTCCGGGGAGGACATAGTGGGACCCAGTGAGGGGCCGCCCCTCCTCTCCCAGGCTCCCCAGGGGGCGCGGTGTTGCTGCTGACAGCGAGAGTCCACCCTCCCCTGCCCCCCCCCCCCCCGCTGCCCCAGGCCAACCTCTTCCCTCCTGGCACCAGACTCCCTCCTTCACCCACAGTGGGCACAGCCACTCGGGCCCCACGCAGGGGTCTCTCCACCTCTCAGCCCCCTCCCATGGTGCCAGGCATTGGGGGGCAGGAGGCCAGACCGGGCATCTGATGTCTTAGGAGGAGCGCCCTCCTCTGCCGGGAGGGGTCCCCGGCTCCAGAGAATCAGAACCACGGACCTGCAGCGCTGGGGGCGCCCCCAGCTGCCACCCCTGATGGACCGGGAGGCAGAGACCTGGCCAGAGGGACCCACCAGGAACCAGACCAGGGACCCAGCCACGCCCAGCCCGGCCCTGTGTGCCTTCACTGCCCGCCCGGGGCTCCCGATTCGGGGACTGGAGACCGACTCCCAGTGTCTGTCCAATGTCCCGCCTCCCTGAGCCCAGGGGCCAGGAAGGACAGGCGCTGCTGTCAGCCCGGCCCCTCACTTCCTGCCGGACCCGGGGACAGGCCTCAAGCATGCGGGGGGCGGGGGGGGGTCTGCTCCCCAGCACCCTGCACATGAGGTCTGCACGCACCATGCACCTGTGTGTGCGCACACACATCCATATACACGCACAGGCAGACGCGCACAGGGAGGCCCCGCAGCCACGGAGGGCAGTGCCGCCTGCGTCCTCCCCACAGCCGGTCCCCTCCCGCCCGAGGCCAGCGCAGCCTGACGGAGCCCGGGCGGCACTTGCAGGGCCGGAGCCTCAGGGTCACTCCCGTCCTCTGCTCCCTCCTCCCGCCATCCCCAGGCACCTGCAGCCAGCTCTGTGCAAGCCGTGTGCCCCGTGCCCACCCCTGTGCCCCCCTGTGCCCCCCGGGACCCCCAGGTCCACCCCCATGCCCCCTGTGCCCCCCGTGCCCAACCCTGGACCCCCTGTGCCCCCCGTGCCCACCCCTGTGCCCCCTGGGCACCCCGGGCCCACCCTCCATGCCCCCTGTGCCCCCATGCCCACCCCTGGGCCCCCTGGGCCCCCCCGTGCCCCCATGCCCCAAGGCCCGCAGCCACCATCCTGGGCAGCCCTCGGGCCCTGAGACTCTGAGTCAGGGCACCCTCAGCTTTCTCCCCGCGGACACAGGATGGTCCCGAGGGGGCGGGGCCGGCGCGGGGCCGGACAGGCCGGGCAGCGTGCGCTCGGCGCTGAGCCCTCGCCTTTGCGCTCACTTTGGAAACTGTCAGTTCAGCAGTCTGGCTGCCACCCGCTCACGGCGGCCTTAAAACTGTCCACAGCCATAAATCAGCCCCGGATTTAAATAAGCGCTGGTGGCAGCAGGTTTTCAGGACCCCCCCCCCCCCCGCCACTTGTGCAGCCGGAGAGGTGGTGCGGATCCTGGGTGGGTGGAGAGAAAATGAATTGAGATGCCCGGAGCGTGGCGCAGCCTGTCACCGGGGAAGCTGGGCAGGTGCCTGTGCGTGACGGCCACTGGGTCCCAGGCCGGGCCCCCCCACCCCGCCTCCTCTCCCCGCCCAGGGGCCCACCCCCTGGTGCCCACCCCACCGCCCAGACACCACAGCTGGCAGCCCGCCCACTAGAGCCCATGCCGGCTCTGGGCTAGTGGTGCCAGGCTCCTCCCTCGGGGACGTCTTGTTGGCAGCAGGAAAGCCGGCCCGAGGGGAGGACGTGCTGAGGGGCCAGGCCCTGAGCGGAGATACGGCCGCCAGCAGCCTGTGCCCAAGCCTCCTGGGCCCCCTTTTGCCCCACACGCATCACATGACAGTCCCACAAGCGGGGCCAGGAGGAGTGAGGGAGGTCAGTGCCTCCTCAGGACCTTTCCCAACAGCAGCCTCCCCATAGCAGGTGCGTCCCCCATGCCTGCACCCCCTCTATGCCCACCGTCTGCAGACTCAGCCCTGCCCCGGTCAGAGCCTAGGCCAGGGGTGGGCAAACTTTCTGACTCGAGGGCCACAATGGGTTCTTAAACTGGACCAGAGGGCCGGAACAAAAGCATGGATGGAGTGTTTGTGTGAACTAATATAAATTCAAAGTAAACATCATTACATGAAAGGGTACGGTCTTTTTTTTTTTAGTTTTATTCATTTCAAACGGGCCGGATCCGGCCCGCAGGCCGTAGTTTGCCCACGGCTGGTCTAGACTCTGGTGGGCTGGGAGCCAGGCTCAGTGTGAGATGGGAGCCAGGCTCAGTGTGAGATGGGATCCAGGCTCAGTGTGAGATGGGATCCAGGCTCAGTGTGAGATGGGATCCAGGCTCAGTGTGAGATGGGATCCAGGCTCAGTGTGAGATGGGATCCAGGCTCAGTGTGAGATGGGATCCAGGCTCAGTGTGAGATGGGATCGAGGTTCCATGTGGTGGGATCCAGGCTCAGAGGTGTGGCTTGGCTGCTTGTGGTCACACAGCTGGTGGTGGAAATGCTGGGCAGCCCCGTCTAGAGGACTCGCGTCCCATTGCTGGTCCCCCACCTGCCGGGCAGGGGATCTGGGTCCAGCTGCCTGGTCATCTGAACACAGGTCGTCCCATCCCCCACTCGGCTTTCTTTCTTTTTTGTGTTTATTGATTTTTAGAGGAAGGGGGAGGGAGAGAGAGGAACAGCGATGAGAGAGGAACATCATCGATCGGCTGCCTCCCGCACGCCCCACACTGGCCATCGAGCCTGCCAGCCGGACCTGCCCTGCCTGGGAACTGAACCGTGACCTTCTGGTTCACAGGTCCGCACCCCACCACGGAGCCACGCCGGCCGGGCCCATCCACGTCTTTCTAAGGCGACAGACACGAGGAAGGCAAAAGCCCCCACCCACCGGCAGCCCAGGTCCGGCCATGGGTCCCGAGAAGCCCCCTGGGCACTGGCCAACGGCGGGGACGGCCGGAGCTCACTGGGGCCTGGACAGCACTGAACACAGAGGGTTCTAGATGGACCCCAGAGGCTGCAGCGGCCCCCCCAAAACCTTCACCCCTCCAGGCAGGACCCCACTCCCCATAGGAGAGCTGTCTCCATGCCCAGGCCAGGCTGCCACAGGGAGTGGGGGGTCTCTTAGGAAGCCGGTCTCAGCGCGGCTCCAGGCAGCTCCCTGGGCACCCGGACACCTAGTGACGCCCCCGCAGGTCCTGGCGGCCGGGGACCCAGCACCCACCATGAGGAGAGGAGGCCCCAGGCCCTTCCCCGGGGTCCTAGGTCTCTGCTCAGCAAAGAAATGAGTGCGACCCCTGAGGCCAGGGCTCGGCCACCTGGGCCAGCCAGTTCTTCTGGGCACTGCCCGCCAATGGCCAGGCCTCCCAGGCTGGCAGCCCCTCCCCGTGCCCGTGGGGCTTCCTGTGGGGCCCCTGCCTGCACCGCATGCCCCCGGGCCCCAGCCAGTGAGGCTATTCAGGTGTGAACAGCAGGGTGCCCCCCCCGAGGAGGTCGCCCAGGGACCTGAGGCCCGGTCACTGCCGGCCTGTGAAGGTGTGTGTCCTCGCCCGGCCTGGACCACACCCTGCCGGCTGCCCCTGGGACACGCACCGCCCTCTGTGGAGGTAGGTCGGCTGGTCAGTCTGTCCTGCGGACTCACCCACCCCCACCCCCACCCCCACCCTCACCCATACCAGCACCCCCACCTGCACCCCAGCCCAGCTGGGCAGCACCCGGGCTCCTGGCCAGTCCTCCAGCACCACCTGGTGGCCATTGCGCATTCCATGACCATCTGCCAGCCTGGGCCACCAGCCCCCGGCTCCTCTTCGGCTGTGACTGGAGGCCTTCACCTTGAGGGACCCCCCAGGGGTGCCCTGCGGGGAGGTCCCCAGCCCCCACCCACACCCCGTCATGGCAGGGGGTGGGTGGTGGCACTCCTTGGTGCCCCTCCTGGAGGAGCTGGTCCCCTGGTCCCCAAGGGGTGGCAATGAAAAGAACAAAATGCAGGAAGTGAGAGCGCCCTCCGGGGCGTCCTGGAGGTTCATCAACTCCTGCTCCTGACGGTCTTTAACCCCCACCCCCACCCCCACCCCCACCCCACGCGTTACTGTCTGGGGAGCTGGAGGAGCCGCACAGAAAGCATGTAAGACACTCTAGCCAGCGTGGGTCTGCGGCGCTGGCCGGGCGGCGGGAGGGCGGATGCCTCTGTGCTTGGGGTCCCCCTCAGAGCGGGGACAGGCTCCGGGGTGACGGCGCTGGCGGGCTGTGTGCCGGCTGCGGGGAGCTGCCTCCTGGGTCCGGCCGGAGACGGTCCCCAAAGAGCTCCCTGACCCCCCAGGACACCCCTGGCCCACGCACGTCCTGCCAGGTGTCTGCGGTGGGCACGGCCCTGGCCGGGCACAGGGAACAGGCTCCCCTCCGCTCCACCCGCCTTCAGTCACATGACCTGCACCCCAGGCCACAGCGGAAGGACGGTCCGGAGAGCCGTCCCCTGGAGGCCCAGGCGGCTGCTGATCGGACCAGCGGGGCGGTTCCAGGCGGTGCCAGGCGGGCGGGGCGGCCTGGGTCAGGTGGCCACCAGTCCGAGGGGTGAGGGCCACAGGGAACCGGACCGCCTCTACTTGGGGGCGCTCTCAGCTCTGCGGTGCCTGTTGGGTGGGAGCCCCGTGGAGCGGGGAGGCAGCCGGACCCCCGATTGTTCGTGGAGACGTGGGGGATGGATGGGCTGCGGCGTCCCCTCCCCCCTACCCCCCACGCTGCCCGTTCTGCTCCAGTGGCACACGAAGCATCGGTTCGCACAGCCTCTGCCCGCAGCCCCGGGCTCCTCAGAGCTGGGCTGCTGGGTGGGTGCAGCTGGGCACAGGGCCTCGCCCACCCGAGCCCCTGCCAAGCGGGACACGGCAAGGGGGGTCCACTCAAAGGCAGGCCGAGGCTTCCGTGGAGGCAGCTGCAGGCAGGGGCTGGGTGCTGGGCCCGGAGGCGAAGGGCACCTTGGCGGGCGGGGCGGCCGGAGGCGGGAGGGGGTGCACCAGGCCCAGCATTCGGGGGCCAGCACCCTGATGCCCAGGTGAGCAACACAGCCCCCCACCCAACAGTGCCATCGCCAACTCTCCCCAAGTTGCCTGGAATCCAAATATCCCACTTCAAGCGTGGGGGAGGGGCGGCCGGCTGCACCCTGTGGGGAGAGGGGTGGGGAGCCCACCACACTGGCTGCTCTCCCCCCGGCTCAGGCAAGGAGGTGTCTGCGGTGGTCTGCGCCACAACCCGTCCATCCCACAATCCTTTGCCGAGCAGAGCGGGCGGCCCCTGGGCTGCAGGGACCATAACTCAGCGGCCATGTCCCCATAAAGCCAAGAGCCACTGGGCGCTGTGGTTGCAGACGCTCCTGGCCCTGCAACAGCCCCACGGCCCTGGTGGATCCCCCCACCCCCAGACACACACTGGGATCTCGTCGGGAGGAGGCCTCCAGCAGCCCTGGCCGAGGCTTGGGGCCACAGGGCAGTGGTCCTAGGGGGACCACCGTGAGTCCTGGGGCCTTTGCCAAACGGAGGGGGGGGCGCGGTGTTCCCTTATCTGCAGGAGGGGGGGGGTCGGCCAGGGTCAGGGCTCACCCCTCTTCACCCCACCCAGGGACGGGCAGGCCCTGATGGCCAGCACGCGGGGCCATGGCTGGGCTGCAGGCCGACAGGCCTGGGGGAAGGTGCTGGGGGCACCAGGTCTCTGCCGGGACCCCTAGGGGCCAGCCCTCGGCCGGCTGGGCTGGGGAGCTCCAGGCCCCTCCGTGGTCCAGCAGCACCAGCAGCACCAGCAGCACCAGGAATGTTCCAGAAATCAGACGCTGGGAGCACCCAGGCCTGGGAATCAGAGTCCTGTTTTCCCAAGATCCCAGCGCACTGTCCGGAGGCCACCTGGAGGCGGTCATCACTGCCGGGCGCTCGGAGGCGGCCTCGTTAGGGGGTGTGAGCGCACTGCCACCATCCGGCTCCCGGGTCCCCGACAGTCACAGCCCCCATGACCTCCCTCGGCCCCCAGAGCCCCAGGTCCCTTGAGGACGGTCTCCGGCCACCCGCAGCTGCCGGCCGCCTGGACCCCACTCCCCTTGTCGGGGGTCAGCGCCGGGACAGTGAGTGGACGGGGCTGTGCGATGGGGGGGGGGGGGCGGGTGTCCCCACCGAGGCCAACTTCGCACCCTCCAGCCCTCAGCCCCCCAACGCCTCAGCAGGAGATCCTGCAGGTCTTGGGGCGCACCCCCACCACCAGCCATCCGCCCCTGCTGGAGCCGGACGGGAGCGCTGGGGGGGGGGGGGGGCTGCGGAACCTAAATACGCGCTGACAGGGCTCGGGTTTGGCCCTGAATCGTTCCCCGATGTTAACACTCTGGGAGGCGCTCGGTCTGGTGACCCCCCTCTTCACTCTGCACAGGGCGCCGCCTCCCCCTCCGCCGCTGGACAGCGCTCACTCGTGAGACCTTAGGACCAGCCCAGCACCGCTTCACGCCGAGGCGAGCGCTTCCTTAGCCGCCACCAGCTCCTCCGGCTGCGCGTGGGCGGTCCGTGGGCTGCAGACAGCGGGGGCGCCTCCTCCCCAGAGGGGCGCTGGGTGTCCGCTGGCCTGAGGGAGGGCGGGGGAGGGGGAGGGGGAGGGGGAGGGGAGGAGTAGGGGAGAGGAGGGGGAGGGAGGGATGGGGGATAGGAGGGGAGGGGAGGGGAGGGGGTGGGAGAGGGGGAGGGGAGGGGAGGGGAGGGGTGGGGGAGGGGCGGGGGAGGAGGAGGGGGCGGAGCTCAGGACTGGGGAGCCCAGAGGGAACCAGAGCCACCTCCCTCCAGAGGCCTTTGTTCCAACCACGCCTGAGTACATGCCTGTGCGCATGTGTGCCCGTGTGTGTGTGTGCCCGTGTGTCCCCATGTGTATGTGTGCCCGTGTGCATGCGCGTGTGTGTGCCCATGTGCACCCATATGTGTCTGTGTGTGCATGTGTGCACGTGTGCATGTGTGTGCCCTGTGCATGTGTGCATGTGCTCGTGTGCGTGTGTGTGCTTGTGTGCATGTGTGTCCCGTGTGCATGTGTGTGCACATGTGTATGTGCTCATGTGCACGTGTATGCATGTGTGCCTGCTTGTGCCTGTGTGTGCATGTGTGCCCGTGTACATGTGTGTGTGCCTGTGTGTGTGCCTTGTGCCTGTGTGTGCATGTGTGCCCGTGTGCATGTGTGCCCGTGTGCATGTGTGCCCGTGTACATGTGTGTGTGCCCGTGTGTGTGCCTTGTGCCTGTGTGTCTGTGTTCATGTGTGCCTCTGGGTCTGTGTGCATGTGTGCCCATGTGCATGTATGTGCCCATGTGCATGTGTGCCCGTGTGCATGTGTGTGCCCATGTGCATGTGTGCCCATGTTTGTGTGCCTGCGTGTCTGTGTGCCTGTGTGTGTGCCTTGTGCCTGTGTGTCTGTGTCCATGTGTGTGTGTTTGCCCATGTGCTGTGTGCATGTGTGCTCATGTGCATGTGTGTGCCCGTGTAGGATCCGCGTGGGCCCTGCACGCCTGGCTGTGACCGCGGCAGCACCCGCCTGCGTCTGTAAACCAGAACAGAAGCGCCTGCCCGGTGGCTGCCCGCCAGGAGCACCCAGGGACGCAGAAACCGACACCGACACCTCACCCGGCAGCGTCCCTCCGCTGCCCGCCCCACCCCTCACCCCCAAGTGTGTGGGGCCCTGGAGAGTCCCCGAAAGCAGGAGCCCTCCCTTGCTTACCTCCAGTGATGGAGGACTCACCACCTCACTGTGGCTGTTCCTGCCTCACAGAAACCCTCCCCCTGCCTGGTCCCCCGGGTCTTACCCAGGCCACCCTCCGCCCCTCCGACCAGCACCTTCTCCCCCCTCCTTCTCCCTGAGCCCCACCCCCTGGCTTTACTCTCAGCAGCCCAGAGCCACTCTGGCCAACCCCTGGGGACTTCCACTCGGCTCCCTCTTGGCTATCAGCCCTCCCCCCAGCTCTCTCCCTTCTCCCCGCACCCCGCCCAGGCCCCGGACCCACAGGCCTGTGCAGTCCGCTCTGCCCCTCCCCCCGCCCCCCGGAGGGCCCAGGACTCTCTCCGGCCTCTCATGCTCGGCCCTGGGCACCAGGGTCACTCCTCCAGCCCACGGTTTCAGCGTCGTCTCGGGCCACGCTGGCCAGTTCACTTGCTGGAGGCGCCACAGAAGGTGCCGCCGACCAGGGTCCTGGCCACAGGAGACAGCGCCCCGGCGAGGCCAGCGAAGCGTCCACCCAGAACCCAGAGGTCAGGGCACAGCCTGTGGTGGCTCCATCCCCTGCGGGGGCGTGCGGGCGGCAGCCGATCGGTGACGCTTCTCTCGTCGATGTTTCTCTCTGTGTCCTTCGCCCTTCCTCGCTCTCTAAAAGCTCGATATAAACATATTTTTAAAAAGAAAAACCAAACAGCGGAAGTCTGTTCCCTTGTGGTTCTGAAGAGTCCAGATCCAAGACGGCCGCGTGGGCAGCCCCGCGCTCGGGCAGGTGCCCGCCTGGCTTCGGGGTCCTGTGCCCACGGCTCCCGCTCTGCGCCTGCGCTCACCTCGCCGCTCCTCTCCGGGCAGGCCTCCCGCTCCCGGCGGCACAGGCGCCCTGGTCGTCCAGGGGCCGCACCTGGCACACCAAAAAATCCCTTTTCTGTGTTTCTTTTCCTTCTGTTTTTATAGATTTCAGAGGAAGGGAGAGAGACATCCATGAGGAGAGAGAATCATGGCTCGGCTGCCTCCTGCACGCCCCACACTGGGGACGGAGCCTGCAACCTGGGCCTGTGCTGTGACTGGAATCGAACCCCGGTCCCTTCGGCCGATGCTCTAGCCACTGTGCCACACCAGCCATGGACAAAGCCCCTTTTCCCAGGTGAACTGACACCGCTTCCTGGGTTTGACCGCGGCATCTCTGAGGACCACTCCAACCACCACAGGGGTGACCCCGAGTTATATCCCCACCTGGGGCCGCCGTGAACCAGCTCCCCATCCCCCGGGGCACCCCTAAACCTGCTGCCCTGCAGCTTGGGGGAGAGAACAACACCCTCACAGGTGCCCACACCCGAACCCCCTGTCGGTGACGCGCCCCACGGCTCCCGGCCCTGTGCCCGCCTGTCCCCTGCCAGGCCCTGCAGCCCACAGGTCCTGGGTCAGAAGAGGGGACAGTGGACTGCTCCCCGGGGCCAGCACTGGGGGGTCTGGGTGACACGTGGAGGTGGCCGTGACCCCCAGCCTGCTGCCTCCTGGAGCAGCCACGTTGCTGGGCCCCGGAGCCTCCCTGACCCCTGGGACCAGGCTGCAGGTGTGGGGCTGGGCAGGCAGGCCCCTCCCACCCTGGGCTCCACTTTGGGGTGGTCACCCCCCTCCTACTGCCCACCCCCCGCCCGGCCCCACATCACCCCACTCTCTGCACACCCCCCGCCCGGCCCCACATCACCCCACTCTCTGCACACCCCCCGCCCGGCCCCACATCACCCCACTCTCTTGCACACCCCCCGCCCGGCCCCACATCACCCCACTCTCTGCACACCCCCCGCCCGGCCCCACATCACCCCACTCTCTTGCACACCCCCTCTGGCCCCACATCACCCCACTCTCTGCACACTCCCCTCTGGCCCCACATCACCCCCTCTCTGCACACCCCCTCTGGCCCCACATCACCCCCTCTCTGCACACCCCCTGCCTCTGGCCCCACATCACCCCCTCTCTGCACACCCCCCGCCTCTGGCCCCACATCACCCCCCTCTCTGCACACCCCCCGCCTCTGGCCCCACATCACCCCACTCTCTGCGCACCCCTCCTCTGGCCCAGCTCCTGGGGTTTTCCAGGAGCTGCAGGGCTGGGAATCGGCCAGGCGGCCGGAGGGCGGAGGGCCCTGACCCCTCGCCGTGTCCGGGGCGGCCTGTGCTCTGGGGCCTGGGAAGCGGCCGCCTCCCCTCCGGATCCCAGGCCGCGGCTGCCCTTGGGGCCGCTGCTATTTCTGCCGGGAGGAGAGGAGAGTAATTATAGCTCAGCGCCGCCAGCTGGCCGGGCTCCCGCCCTGGAGGGGCCGGCGGGCGAGGCCGGGAGGACCAGCCCGCGGCGGGGGCAGCGCTTCCAGGCCGGAGCCCGGCCGGGGCTGGGCCGGTGCAGCCCGGACACTGGGCGCCCCGCACCCCCTCTCCCGGCGGCAGGAGGGACCGTGCTGGACCCTGCCCCCGGGGGTGCCCCAGAGCTGGCGCCACCCCCCCTCACAGACCCAACAAGCAGCCAGGTGAGACCCCAGCTCAGAGCCGGGCGCACCCTTCCCCCTGGGCAGGACCCTGGGGAGCACCGGGGTTCGGGGGTGGGCGGCGGGGGGCGCGGAGGCTGGGCAGCGGGCACACTTCGGGCCTGGGGCGGGGCGGGTGGGGGTGGAGGGGCAGCCTCCCCTTTCGCCCAAGACGTGGGCCTTCGTGCGCTCGTGACCTGGTGCCCGAGCCCTTCCCAGGCGGCCAGCCTGACCCGGGTCCCGCCAGCCTCACTCCCGCAGGCCACCTGACCGGCTGTGGGCGAGGGGGCAGCAGGGGGTCCCACCCGGAGCTGGAGCAAGGTCTCCCCAAACTCCTCGGGCGCCAAGCCAGCCTGGTCCCTTCGGAGCCGCTGGGAACCAGCGTGAGGCCAGGGCGGCGGGCGGAGACGTGCAGGGGGCGTGGGAAAGGGCCGCACTCTCAGGGGACAGGGCCCGGTCAGGCTCGGACCCCAGCCAGCCCCCCGCCCCCCCGGAAGGCTCAGGGCCCGCGGAGGCCGGTCCACGCAGGCACAGCCGAGCGGCCTCGCTGGTGACTCGGGCCCGGAGCCCAGGCCACGGCGCTGGAAACCCCCAGAACCGGCCCCTGAGTGAGCTGAGCCGTCAGCCGGAGCCCCCGTCCTGGCCACGTGCGTGGGGTCACCCACCGTATGTGCGGGCACCTCGGGTGTTAGCCTGTCATCGCCACCCGGGCCGTGCTCTGTGTGGCCGGCGCCTGCGTCTACAGGATGGGACCCGTGACCGACCTGGGCACCTGCCCCGCTGCCTGGGGCTCGAGGCCACGGTCGGCCTGCCCCAAGCAGGGCGCCCCCACCCCAGCGGCCACACAGCCACCCCTCAGCCCCGTCACCCCACGTCCTAACTGCACCCCAGAGCCGTGTGGGCGCACAGCTCGGCCCAGAAGGGCCTCGGGCACCGGGCGAGCTTGGCTGTGGGTCCGGCCAGGGCAGCGGTGGGTGGGGGTCAGCGGCCGGCTCCCAGGGGGCCCCTCTCCTCCTTCAGAACGGGTGTCGCCCGGGGCCAGCCTCCTCCGCTCCCTCTCGCTCGCCCCCCCTCCCCATGGCCACTGGGGGTGTCCACGCCCCCTCCGTTCCGGCTGGAAGGGGGGGCAGCCCCGACCCCTGTACGCCGGCCAGGCTGCCCGGACACACGCCTGACCCCGGAGGTCAGATCCGCCGGAGCTGCCGGCCCCACACGACGGCCTCCCAGGCTGGCCGGGCCGCGGGCCGCTCGCCGGGCCCCTGGGCGGTAACGGGATCTTCTCCGCTGGCTGGAGCCGCGGCGGCTCTGGTGTCCCCGCTGCTCCGGGCTCGAGCCCCATGATCGCGCCGCAGGGGGCAGCTCGGGCGGAGGCGCGGCACCTGCAGGAGCCCAGGTGGGCCCGGGCGCCGTGTGTGAGGGGGTGTGTGTGTCAGGAAGCGTCTGTGTGTGTGCATGTGAAGGGGTGAGTGTGTGTGTCTGTGTGTGTGTGTATGCATGTGTGTGTAGGTATGTGAGTCTGGTGTGTGTGCATATGTGGGAGGGAGTGTGTGCACGTGTGAGGGTGAGTGTGTGCACTTGGGGTGAGTATGTGTGTATACATGGGGGTGAGTGTGCACCTGGGGCTGAGTGCGTGGTATATATGGGGGTGAGTGTGAATACATGGGGTGAGTGTACACACATGGGGGTGAGTGTGTGCATGTGGGGGGTGTGCACATGGGAGTGAGTGTGTGCACGTGGGGGTGTGTGCACATGGGGGTGAGTGTGCACATGGGGGTGAGTATGTGCACGTGGGGGTGAGTGTGCACCTGGGGGTGAGTGCATGGTATACATGGGGGTGAGTGTGCACGTGGGGGTGAGTGTGCACATGGGGGTGAGTGTGCACGTGGGTGAGTGTGTGTACATGGGGGGTGAGTGGGGGTCCTAGAGCTCCAGCCTCTCCCCGTCGAGATCCCTGCTTGGCTCTCCCCCCGTCACAGGCCCAGGGCCCTGGTAGGTGTCGCTGGTGACAGGACACGGGGGGGGGGGGGGGGCAGGCCGGGCTCTGGGCCCTGGTGAGCAGGTGAGAGCCATTGCATTGACCCAGCCGCTGCCCCGTCTGCCGCAGGGCCTCCTGGGGGGATGGCACAGTGCAGGTTTGGGGGTTACTGGGAGGAGTGTGGGTGCCGAGCCAGCTGCCAGCCGCAGGGCCAGAGCTGAGGACACCCCCCTCCCAGTGCAGTGTGGGCCCTGCGCTCGGGTCCCGGGGGACTGTGGGTGGGAACAGAGAGCGCCAACAGGCCGTGGTGGGTGATGGGCAGCGGGTCAGACGGAGCACGTGGGCTGGGGGCACAAAGATGACCACCTGCCCAAGAGGAGGAGGAAGCCCAGTGGGTGGCGTCACAGAGCGATGGGCTGGGGTGGAGGCAGGAGGGGTGGCAGCTGCACCAGGTGAGAGGCCCCACCTCCTCACGCCGCCCGGGGGCTGGTGGGAGCGCCGGCCGGTGCAGAGCTGGGCTGGGAGGAGCCAGCGGGCTGCTGGGCCTGCGGGTGCACCGTCGTCTCCTGAGGCTTCGAGCCATGGGGGGAACTAGGCCACACCCCAGGGGCCGCCCGGGAATGCGGACGCTTGGCTCGGCCTGACCTCTGCTCCTGGGAGGGGTCAGGAGCCGGGGCTCCCTGTCCACCCAGAGGTGAGGGGTGCCTAGGAGGGCGGGTGCAGGGGTGACACTCTGCAGGCCTCCGGCCCGGAGCTATTTTCCACCCGTTATCACCCATCGGTCACGAGCTGGCCCCAGAGCAGAGGGCACTCCTGTTACACGGCCCCTGCCAGGGGCCCAGGCAAGCAGAGGCCTGCGGGGGGGGGGGTGGGGGCAGGCGGGAGGCAGTACTGAGAGCACCAGTGGGGAAACTGAGGCCCAGAGCAGGCGCCCCGTTGACTCATCCCCTGTGCACATCACACACGTGCACAGACACCCATGTGCTCACACCTGTGCACACGCTCATGTGGCTGGCCCACCATCCCTGGGGCGCACCCGGGAGCCCAGGAGGCTGTGCGCCCAGTAGGGCTCCACATCTGGGAGTGCCCCCGAGGGTCCGGCCCCCGAGGCTCGGAGTCCTGCGTCTCCACGCCTGTGGCCTCACCTGGAAGGTCCCCCGGGGGGAGCCCCGCTCTGAGCCGCTTGGGCTGCAGGCCTCCCGCTGCGAGAGCAGGTCCTGCCTCCAGTGGCCTCCCTCCACCTCCTCCCCGCTGGAGGCTCCCGCCACCACCCCATTTGCAATAAAACCCCTGAGGCTGCGACAGGAGAAAATTGTTTCCTTTTGAAATAATTGCGTCCGTCCGGGCGGGTCCGCACAGACATCACTCATGGGCCCTCTGCACTGAGGCTCCTGCCGCAGCTCCACGGTACAGCCGCTGTCTCCCCCGGAAGATCGCTGGAGGCCTGAGTCACATGCCCTCCCCCAGACCCAGCTCCTCCCTGCAGCTCCCTGCTCACCCCCAGAGGCAGCCTGTTCCCTGTGGGGCGGCCCCAGCTGCCTCTGGCCTTGATTTACCCACCTGTGAAATGGGTGTGTGGGCCCACCCACCCCGCCAGGCACCCAAAGGACTGACGGTCAGCACCTGGCTTCCTACCTCTGCGGGAGGCCCAGTGGGGTCTGCACCCCGAGCAGGACTGGCGAGGTCCCAACGTCAAGGACCCTCCAAAGGGTGTGAAAGGAAACACCCCAGAGGGGCCAGGGGAGAGAAAAGGGTGCACAGGAGCCTCGCACAACCAGGGGTCACAGATGACGGCAGGTGCCAGGTCACACCGAGTGCATGAGCGGGGGGGGGGGGGGGACAGAGAGAGCCAGAGCCAGAGCCCCGCTCACCACCACCCCACCCCCCATCGTTCACGTCCTGAGCCTCCCCGTGAAAGGAGGCAGCAGGTGTTTACTGCAGCTTATCTGTGACCTCGAAAAACTGACAAAAATAAAATGCAAACTTCCTGAGTACGGATGATGGAGTGGGGCTGTGAGTGGATAGCAGCCTGGGAGTAGCCACAACCCTGGAGTAGCCACAACCCTGGAGTAGCACCCAGCCGTGGAGTAGCATAGCCCTGGAGTAGCAGCAGCCACTGAAGCTGATAATCAACACCTGGGCATGGGGGAAGCGAGGTGGCTTCCTGGGGTGATCCTCTTTTGTTTTATTCCCGCTCTTGCTGCTGGTGCAGTACGTGGTGTCTTTGCCTCTCTTAGGACCATGTCACAGTAGATGAGGACGGCAGCACAAGCCTTGAGCCCCGACTCCCGGCCAGAGGCGCGACATCAGACCAGAAAGAATGTGGCGGCCGCTCCAGGCTCCTCGGTGCCCAGGGCGGGGAAGGTAAGGCGGGTCCGAGGGCCGTGGTCCCCAGCCCAGGGCCACCGGGGAAGAGACATCGCAGGGGCGACGGGCGGGCCCAGGGAGGGACCCGTTGGAGGTTAGGTCTGGCAGAGAGGGTGGCAGGCCCCAGAGCAGAGCACAGAGAGACCAAGGTGCACGTGCCCATCCTGGGCCACGGGCAAGGCTGCAGCATGCGAGGGAGGGGGTGAGGGCGGACGGAGGAAGCCGGAGGGATGGAGAGGCAGGGGTGGGGTGAGAGGAAGCAGGGGCCATGGAGGCTTTGGAGCCGGGCAGCAACCGGTCAGGTGCCCCTCTGGTGAGCTCACCCTGGCAGGGGACAGACGGCGGGACAAGAGGACCGGGGAGGCCGTCAGGAGGCAGCTGGGACAGGTCTCGGCCCGGGACAAGGAGTCAGGACAGGGAGCACTTGGACAGACAGCGGGGACGAGTCCTGGTCCAGCCGCCCAGCTCACGGCCAGGCCGGGCCGGCTGTAGGCACGGAAGTCCCAGGCGAGGGAGGGCACAACAGTGAGCTGGGACATGCCCAGGACGGTGGGGCTTGCGCCCACGCGGGATGACCACCCCCCGAAGGCCAGCAGCAGGCTCCGTGCGGCCGGAGGCCCCCAGCCGGGCGCCGTCTCAGCTGTGGCCCCAGCTCACAGGGTGTTCACACTCCAAACAGCCTGTTGTCACCATTTTACCGACGAGAACACTGAGGCTTGGGTGGCCTGGTCACGGCCACTTCACCTTCCGAAGCCACACGGAGTGTGCGGGTGGCAGGCCCTGGCCGGCCCGGTGTCCAGGCTCTGCCCTGCCCTGGCCAGTGGCCTGTGCTCATGTTTCCACCTGGTCCTGGGGGCAGCGACACAGGCCCAGCATGTGGCCCAGGGCACTGAGCTGGGACAGGGCGGGCTTGGGCCCAGCCTCCTCCCCGGTGCCAGGGCAGAGACACCCCACCCCCACCCCGGGGCAGAGGGCTCCAGGATCAGCGGGTCGGTAGGGGCAGCTGGGGCAGGAAGACAGCCCCCGTGGGTGCCAGTGGCTGCTGTCCTCACCGTCATTGTTGCCATTATTATTGACACGTAGGAACGGTGAGGATTCGTCGGGGTTGGTGGGGCCAGAGCCTGGGCAGGAGAGGCGGCCCTTCGTGGTCACGGACCACACCTATGGCAGGCCACACTATCTGATCTGGAGCAGGGCATGCGGGGGATGGGGGGAACACAGGCCCAGGGACCATGCCCCATCTGGCCCCCACGGCGGGTCCGGCTGCATGAACCCAGAGGAGCTGCAGGGAACCTGGCAGAACAGTCCGTCTACAGCCTTCGGAGGCTGGGGGGGGGGCGGGGGGGAGGGGGGCGGGACCCCATTACCGCCTCTTCCCTCTGCTCCCCGCCTCTCCCAGGAGGGTGACAGGAAGTGCCCCCCCTCCATCCTGAGACGAAGCTCGCTGGAGGGCCGAGGCCGCCGGGCGGAGCCACAGAGGGCCTCGAGGCGCGTGCGGTTCCAGGAGCCCTTGGAGGTGGCCGTCCACTGTAAGGGGGCGCGGGGCGAGTGGCCGGGGCTCCTGGGGGGCCTCTGCTCAGGGCCTCACGGCCGTGTGGGGCTGATCTCCTCTGAGCTCGGGGTCTGTCCCAGGCCCACGGGGTTGTGTGCAGAATGGACTTTGGTGGACTCACAGCTGCCCGCCCTCGAGGCTGGCGGCCGAGCTCCGACCCCCGAGCTTCTCTAACGCTCCCCCCGATTGGGCCTGGCCGCCCGGCACAATCCCTCCGGATTGGCTCAGTGCCGCCTGGGGCCCGGCACCTGCAGGACCCCTTCCCCTCTGACTCACTCTGTTGGTGAGAACTGAGTGGCGGCCCCTCCCCTGAGCGGAGGGGACCCCATGAAGGCAAGGGCCCCGGGGGTGAGAATCATGGGGACACCTTAGCTCCTGCCCACTACAGCCCCCCAGGCAGGGGGGTTCTGCCAAGTTGTGCATAAAAAGCAGAAGCAGAGACCCCAGATAGGGAACCAGGCCCAGACAGGCTGGGGTCTGGGCCCGAGTGGGTGGGACCGGGTGGGGGTCCCTCCCCAGGTGCCCACCCCCGCCGCCCGGGGCCCAGGCTGCCTGCGGGTCACCACGCCCCAACTCCACAGGCTCTGAGAGCAGCACCCAGCGTCCTGGGGCCCCGCATTCTGGCCCGAACTGGGAGCTGGGGGGGGACAGGGCAGAGCCGGTGGTGCCAGGCAGACTGGCCCGGGGGGGGGGGGGGGGGGGATGGGCACCTGGGCCTCTGGGTGGGCAGAGTGAGACGGGAAGCCCTGGGTGGCTCCTGCCCCAGCCCACCCTCAGCTGTCCTCCCCAGACATCGCCGGCAGGGAGCACGTGCCTGCCACCAAGGGTGAGTTGTGATCCCCTCCCCTTCCCGGGGTCCCCAGCACCCCCCATGCAGTGCCCAGTGCAGCCCCAGCCCCAGGCCACCCTGGGACATCCCCCCAGAGGCCAGGCAGAGATGGGGCCTCCACACCCACAGGACCCCACCCCATGGGCAGCCAGGGTGCCAGCCCCGCCCCCTCTGCGCCTCCCGCCAGCCCCCAGGGAGGATGGAGTCCCGGATCCCGGGGGTTCAGGGATGGTGAAGGGGCTCACAGCACCTCCCCCGCCCCCAGCGCCCCGCCGGCCCCGGCCCCGGCCCCGCGGCGGCTCCCTGCTCCTGCGGCTGGGCCTGTGCGTGCTGCTGGTGCTGCTGCTGGGCCTGTACTGCGGCCGGACCAAGCCCCTGGCGCTGGCCCTGCAGGACCTGCGGGCCCGGCTGCTCGCCCTCGCCCTGCACCTGCGGCAGCTGCTCCTCACCGGCTGGCACTGCCTCCTGCAGCTCTGACGCCCGCGCAGCCGGCAGAGGCCACGGAGGGGGCGGAGCAGCGAAGGTGAACCTGGGACGGAGGGGGCAGCAGGCGGGGCCCCCAGGGCTGGAGTCAGCACGGCCTCTCCTGGGTCACGGCCCCTCCTGGGTCACGGCCCGAGGTCCCCTGGGAGCTGTTAGGAAAGGACCCACCACTGAAATTGGGACCACACGCCCGCCCTGGGCTGGCCCCCTCACCCCTCCCTCATCCCTGGATGGGCTGGGTGTGGCTCCTGGAGGCAGGGACCCTGCCCTGTACCTGGGGTCCCTGGAGAAGGGGAGCGGCCTGTAGCCTCTTAGGGCCTCAGGGCCGGGACCTGGAAACCCTCACAGCTGGGTCCATGGTGGGGGCGCAGCAGCCCCTCCCCAAGCCCCTCGCAGGCCCCCACTGAAGCCGCATGGGGTGGGGGCGCCCAGGTCAGACCCTGCCCTGGGCCCAGCCTGGGCTCCTCCATGCCCCAGGGGAGCGTGTCCTCCTCTCCCGCCCGGCCATCACCGCCTGGGGTGGGACCGGGGGGTCGCAGGCCAGGACCCCCACAGCCTCAGACACGTCCCACTCCAGCATGGGGCCCATGCGGCCCAGGACATGTGTGGACGGCAGACCGAGGGGAGCCACTCGGTGACAAGCTCCAGGACCCTCGGACCTGCCTGGAGTGGGGAGGCCGGAGCACAGCAGGGCGGCCTGCGGTCAGACACCAGGAGGGATAGGCAGAGCCACCGGGGCAGCCTGCAGAGGGATGGGGGTCACCCTGAAAGCATCTGTCCCCACCTCGTATGTGAGGACACTGACTATTAGAACGCTCCACAGCCCTGTCCCCTGCAGCTCACCCAGAGGGGAACGGGGACCCGCCGGCCATAGAACCCCCGTCAGGGCTCAGGCCAAGGTGGGGACACTGGGAGGCCAGCAGAGAGAGGCCTTGGCCCAGCGGGGACCCCGGCCTGGTCCTTGGGGACCCTCAGCATCATAGGCCCCTGACCGAGCACCCGCCCAGCCCCCAGGACGTCACTCGCCTCACTGCCCCCCAGAAGAGGAGGGACAGATTGTCGCCCATTTTCCAGACGAGAAACTGAGGCCGGCAGCCTCCCGCTGGGGCCGCACTGCAGGAGGGAGCAGGGCGGTCCTCTCCCCGAGGCCTGGTCACCGCGGCGCCGCAGACGGACCTGCTGGCTCTGCCGGCCACGGACGGTGACCCGGTCGTTAGGACAGAACTGCCCACGGTGGACACGGTCAGCCGGAGACACGGACACGCCGTCCAGCTCACCGGGGAAGCCCGCTGGGCGCAGGGAGGGAGCCCCGGGAGGGTGCAGCCGGGGAGGGGCGAGGGGATGACACACTGACACGCCCGAAACCCGCCCTCACCGGAGGGAGCGGCCGGGATTTGTTTTTATTGTGACTTTGAGAAATAAATACTTTTAAGTTGAAGAGCCTTTACTTTGGAGTTTAGCCAGAAGTAGAATTAAAACACGGAATCCGTTATCAAACAGCAGGAGAAGCGATGGGTGCCCACCCCCGTCGGAGCCCCGGGACCCACCTGCCCTTCCCGTGCGCGGAGGGCGGGGGGTGGGGGGCCTTCCCTGCCCGAGGCGGGGCACCGCTCCTGTCCAGGCCCCGCTCCGGACCTGCAGGGAGTGGACGCCGGGCTCTGCCGGTTGATCGAGGGGCCGCCCAGACCAGCTCCAGGACCCACAGGGCTCCCCGAAGCCTGGGCGGACCCGTGGGTTCCCCCTTCCCGCCCAGCTGGCCGCTACCTGGATGGGGTGCGGGCAGAGCCCCCCGCCCTCTGCCGGGGACAGACGCGGGGCGCAGGGGCGGGGAAGGGTCCCCATGGCCGGCGCACTAGGGCTGCCAGGCTGGGCCGGGGCCAGAGATCCGCTGGGGGTTCTGAGGTTCCGCCCAAACCCCTCTCCCAGTCCCGCGGCTCCACCTGGAACCCAAGCGGGCTCTGCCCCCAGGACACCCCATCACCTGGCCCCGCCTCCGGGACCCTCCTCACCTGGCCCCGCCTCCCGGGACCCTCCTCACCGGGCCCGCCTCCCGGGACCCTCCTCACCTGGCCCCGCCTCCCGGGACCCTCCTCACCTGGCCCCGCCTCCCGGGACCCTCCTCACCGGGCCCGCCTCCCGGGACCCCCCTCACCTGGCCCCACTTCCCCGGGACCCTCCTCACCGGGCCCGCCTCCCGGGACCCTCCTCACCGGGCCCGCCTCCCGGGACCCTCCTCACCTGACCCCGCCTCCCGGGACCCCCCTCACCTGGCCCCGCCTCCCGGGACCCTCCTCACCGGGCCCGCCTCCCGGGACCCTCCTCACCTGGCCCCGCCTCCCGGGACCCTCCTCACCTGGCCCCGCCTCCCGGGACCCCCCTCACCTGGCCCCGCCTCCCGGGACCCTCCTCACCTGACCCCGCCTCCCGGGACCCCCCTCACCTGGCCCCGCCTCCCGGGACCCTCCTCACCTGGCCCCGCCTCCCGGGACCCTCCTCACCGGGCCCGCCTCCCGGGACCCCCCTCACCTGGCCCCACTTCCCCGGGACCCTCCTCACCTGGCCCCGCCTCCCGGGACCCTCCTCACCGGGCCCGCCTCCCGGGACCCTCCTCACCTGGCCCCGCCTCCCGGGACCCTCCTCACCTGGCCCCGCCTCCCGGGACCCTCCTCACCTGGCCCCGCCTCCCGGGACCCTCCTCACCGGGCCCGCCTCCCGGGACCCTCCTCACCGGGCCCGCCTCCCGGGACCCTCCTCACCTGGCCCCGCCTCCCGGGACCCTCCTCACCTGGCCCCGCCTCCCGGGACCCTCCTCACCTGGCCCCGCCTCCCGGGACCCTCCTCACCTGGCCCCGCCTCCCGGGACCCCCCTCACCTGGCCCCGCCTCCCGGGACCCTCCTCACCTGGCCCCGCCTCCCGGGACCCTCCTCACCTGGCCCCGCCTCCCGGGACCCCCCTCACCCGGCCCCCCCCCCCGGGCCCCTCCTCCCCTGCCCCCGCCTCCCGGGACCCTCCTCACCTGGCCCCGCCTCCCGGGACCCCCCTCACCTGGCCCCGCCTCCCGGGACCCCCCTCACCTGGCCCCGCCTCCCGGGACCCTCCTCACCGGGCCCGCCTCCCCGGGACCCCCCTCACCTGGCCCCGCCTCCCCGGGACCCCCCTCACCTGGCCCCGCCTCCCGGGACCCTCCTCACCGGGCCCGCCTCCCCGGGACCCTCCTCACCGGGCCGCCTCCCCGGACACCAGCCCGCACAGCAGCATCCTGGCGGGTGGCCGGCCGGCACTTCCCAGCCCAGTCTGCACCGCACCCTCTCCGGCCCCTGACCCAGGCCCAGGCCCACGGCTCTGCAGGCCCCGGGCCCCTCGAATGGGAAACAGACCGTCACCCGTCACCCCATCGAGGGCGGGAGCGGGAAGCGGGTCTTGCTTCTGGGGAGGGGGCAGCAGCGAAGCAAGCTTAGCAGCTCGGCGGCAGCTGGAAGCGGACGGTGCTTGGAGCCCGGAGTGGGTGCTCTTGCCCGGTGCCCTCCTGGGCCCACACGGAGGAGGGTGGAAGGCGGGAAGCCCCTGGAGGGTTGCTCCACATGCGCTGTGTGGGCGGTGCCATGTCCTCGGGGCTGCGCCTCGGATAGGAAGGCAGCCCCCCGCCCCCCGCAGGGGCACAGGGCTCCCCGGTGGATGGAGATGCAGGGAGCTGCCCAGCACACCCCACGTCCACACCTGCTCTGGTCTTGGCCGCCCCCCCCCGTCCCGTGCATGCTCACACGTGCACACACACACGCATATGTGCACACACAGGCTCACACACACACTGTGCACATGCACACTCACGGGCACACACACTTGAACATGTTCAATGCTCACTCACACGCACTCACACTGCACACCCACAGCAGTGTATGGCACTCTCATACGCGCACACTCATATGTGCACACACTCATGTCATATGTGCACGAATATCACATACATGCACAGCCTCACATGCACACGCAGACATGTGCAGCGGCACCTGGCCCCTCCCTCCTCCAGCACAGGCCCAGCCCACACACAGTGAGGCAAATGCTGGGGCCCAGCCACAGGGGCTCCCCACCCCCAACCCGGCACTGCGGCCACCCCCCCCCGGCCATCACCGGAGTCCAGGCCAACACGCCTGTCCCTGCACTTTCAGAGCCGAGACCAGGCCTGGACACCCAGGGGCCCTGGAGCAGGAACAGAGGACACAGCTCCAGGTCACGGGGTGCTTGTCCCCCACACCTCTCAGGAGCCATTGGCAAGGGTGGCAGGGCTGGTGGGGTCGCTCTGGGGCTGCCAGGAAGCAAGCAGTCACACCTCTGCGGGGGTGGGGACGGGCCTGGACCTGAGGGTCAGGGGTCTGAGAAGGTGGGCGCTCCCCCGGCCTCGCCAGCCAGGTCTCACTGGGCAGGTCCTCAAAGCCTGGCCCTCTGTGCTGCCCCCCCACCCAGTCACAGTCGGTGGGAGTGGGGCGCTGGGTGAGCAGGGTCGCTCACAATGCACAGGGTGCCGAAGGGGAGACATGCAAGGCTGCACGGCGGGGTGGGGCCCAGGCAGACCCGCCAGCCGCTCCCGGGACAGGGCGAGCGCCCCAGGCAGTGGGGGCGCCGCTCCCCCCGTCCCCCCGCCCCCCCACGCCTAGATGACGGCGCTCTTCTCCTCCTGCGCCAGGGTGCGGGCCCCCGGCCGGGCCAGCAGCAGCTCCTTCTCGTGGACCAGGCTGTCCAGCAGGTCCTCCTGGCGGTAGTTGTGGTAGACTTTGACGAAGGCCAGGACGGTGATGGCCAGCCAGGCCAGCCACGAGGCCCAGAGGCCGAACTGCAGAGACGGAGGCCGCGTCAGGGGCCGGCCCCCCACCGCGCTGGCACCCCGCCCCAGCCCCGGGGAGAAGGACGGACCTGCGGGGAGGGCACAGGGACACTTTGGGGTGAGCACAGGGACAAGCTGGGTTGCGGCCTTTTGCTTCCTTCCCCACGACCACCACTCTCCAGCCCCACGCGCGGCGGGCGCTTAGGGAACCGCCCTCACCCCAGGCTGGCGGGCCGGTCCCGCAGGCGGGCAGCGGCCGCCCAGCCCCCAGGACAGCCGGTCCCTCACGAAACCTCTGCAGTTGCCACAACGAACACCTTCCTCTGCTGCCCCCAGGCAGCTGAAAGAGAAGCCACTCGCCGGGCCTGGGCGTGTCCCGGGACCCCACTCGAGGGGTTGGCCATCAGGCCCCCCCAATCTACTCGCCGGGGACTGCGGCTGAAGCCCTCCCTCTACGTGCCTTGGAAAGCATCCCCGCGGGGCCCGCTCCTCTCGGCAAAGAACCTTCACCCCGAGAGTCCTCAGATCTCCCGGCCTGCGCGGCCAGCCTGGGTCCGAAGGGGACCCGGATGCTGGGGAGCCCTGCTCGGGGCTAGAAGGAGCCGCCCCCACCTGGCGGCCCTCGTCAGGGTCCTCAGTGTCCCCCGCTGGGACGGATGCACACAGTGGGAGACGGGCCATCACTGACCACCACCATGTGCCCAGATGCGGGGGTTCCAGCAAATACCCCAGAATCCACCACGGCCTCCAGGTGGGCAGGGCTGGCCTCCCCTTCTGCCTGGAAGCCCCGCCCACCCAGAACCCCGCCCACCGAGGCCCTGTCTGTGGGGAGCCCCGCCCACCCGGAAGCCCCGCCCACCGGAGGCCCTGTCTGTGGGGAGCCCCGCCCACCCAGAACCCCGCCCACCGAGGCCCTGTCTGTGGGGAGCCCCGCCCACCCGGAAGCCCCGCCCACCGGAGGCCCTGTCTGTGGGGAGCCCCGCCCACCCGGAAGCCCCGCCCACCGGAGGCCCTGTCTGTGGGGAGCCCCGCCCACCCGGAAGCCCCGCCCACCGGAGGCCCTGTCTGTGGGGAGCCCCGCCCACCCGGAAGCCCCGCCCACCGGAGCCCCGGTCTGTGGGGAGCCCCGCCCACCCAGAAGCCCCGCCCACCGGAGCCCCGGTCTGTGGGGAGCCCCGCCCGCCCGGAAGCCCCGCCCACCGGAGGCCCAGTCTGTGGGGAGCCCCGCCCGCCCGGAAGCCCGCCCACCTGGGCAATGGCAAACTGGTCATAGAAGGCGGAGTTGTCCAGGTTCAGCTCCAAGTCGATGTCCTGGAGCTCCTCACAGCTGAAATGGCAGCACACGGGGGGCGTGACTCCAGGCCACGGAGCCCAGAACGCAGCTGCAGCAGCCGAGGGGCAGGGCGGGGGGAGGGGGGCCCACAGGGACCTAATGCCTCCTCTGCAGCCGGGACCTGCAGGCCGCCCCGGCCTGGCCCTGGACGGTGGGGGACACCACGCCAGCCTCTGTGGTCCGGGAGACTGTCGCTGCCCCACTGCCTGCGAACGCGGGACCAGCGGGATCCACCACAGGCCTGTGATGGCCACACACCCCAGGGTGGGAGGGCCGGGCTTGGCCTCAGGGAACGGGGTGAGCCAGGCGGGGCCTCCAGGGCCGGGGCCTCCTGAGATGTCAGGACACGTGAACCGGAGCGTGAAGCCCCGAGAGTGGGAGGCCAGAGGCCTAGGCTCGCCCCGGAGGGGCTGGGGGAGAAGGGCTGGAATTGGTGTTTGTGGGGGAAGAGAGAGCCCGATGACCACACCCCCCGGGCCTTCGCCTCGGCTGCGTGGACACAGCCAGCTGCTGGACCTGGAGCCCACCAGTCCGGTCAGTCACCACCCACACGCCAGTGGGTTGAGGCCGCGGGAAGCTCAGAGCCGCCCCAGGTGGGGCCCTGCTCTGAGTGAAGCTGCAGGCTCCCTCCCGGGAGGGGCAGGGACCTCCAGGGGCCGGTCCTGAGAAGGGGGGGCAGGTGTGGCGCGGGGATGAGCACAGCCGTGGGCGCGGGCGGCGGGCGCACCTGTGGGGCACCGAGCCCTTCTCGGTGACGGCGTCACACCACATGGTGAAGCCCACACTCACGATGGTGCTGGCGATGAAGACGAGGAAGACGATGAAGGCGCTGACCAGCAGGTTCAGGAAGGCGTAGAGGAAGGAGCTGCAGGAGGGACGGGAGGGGCGTCACTGCACCCCCCAGGTTCCACCCACCACCATCGGGTCAGCCAGTGGGAGGGCACCCCCATCCTCAGGTTTCCAGATGAGCCGAGTGGGGGTTGCAGGGGCCACTCCCTCACCATCAGGCTCTGGTGCTGGCCCCGGGCGGCCCACGCTGTCCGCCCAGCGACCCAGGCCTGTTGGTCACCCCGTCTCCCAGAAGGGCAGGCCAGACCTCAGCCCCAGGCCACGTGGACCAGCAGAACAGGCGCCGGGAAGACGGGACACCCTTCCAGGCCGTGACCCGCGTGGCCCCCAGTGCAGGCGGTCCCGTGTCGGGGGTGTGCCCAGGGCCCTGCTCTGCCATCTCCACTAAAGGCTGAGCTGTGCCCAGGTGGGCGGGAGACCCAGGAGGCAGGACCCTGAGGGTGGGTCTCGCTCAGGGCTGGTGACATTGCCCAGTGGGCAAGGGCCTCCCAGGATCCCCCGGACACGGCACCCTCCCCAGGATGCTGTCACGGCACTGACGGCCAGGGCAGCGGTCGGGACGGGCGCCGCACACACAGGGTTAACGCCGTCTTTCTCCCGAAGCCTCTCCGGGTGCCCTGCCTGGATGTGCCGTCTCCATGGTGACAGCATCCCAGGAAGCCCTGGGAGGCCCTGGCAGGCAGATGGGTCGTTTTAACCCGGTGCTCCCCAGCCGTCAATCACAAGCCACTGCCACCTGGACGCTCTCGGGGCTCTGCTCAGCAAAGCTGCCCAGGCCCCCTGGCCGGCCCCCCGCCTCGGCCCGTCCATCTGCCCAGAACAGCACAGAGCCCCGGAAGCCACAGGTACCAGATCCACACGCCGATTCCTCCAGTCACAGCCAGGGTGCCCCGTGCAGAAAGCTGCCCCTTCGGTCCTGGGCACGAGCTGCCAGGCCTCCGCTCTGCACGGACACACCCCACACGAGGTGGCGGCTGGCACCACGGACACCGCCTGCCCCACGAGCTCAGGACCCGGACAGGAGCCCAGCACTCGGCCCAGGGTGGGCCCTGCCCTGGTCTCGGTGGGGGCCCCGGGTTGTCTGTGAGGTTGGCCTCAGGAGAATCGTGTGTGCACTGACCTGAGCACGTGGGCCTCTCAGACCCGAGTGTGGTGGGCTGTGGTGCTCTGGGGCCAGACATGAAGGCTGCCGATGGCCCCGAGAGCTGCGTCCATCCCATGAGCTCTCTCTGACGGCCCCCCCCCCCCGGCCGCCTGGCTCTCCCGCGCTCCCTGCTGGCCCAGCTCTGCCCCCCTGGTCAATCGTAGACTAACCAGCCACGGGGCAGGAACTGGCTTCCCTGGTTGACCGTCTTGCCTGTGGCTGGACGAAGCCGACCCCCTTCCCGGGGGCCCAGGGCTCTCGCACACAGCAAGCCTGGAGGCTTGGCCCGGGCCAGCCTGTGAGTCTGGGGTGACATGGGGCCGGTGCGTGGTGGGGAGCAGCAGGCCTCTGACACAGGCAGCTCTGTCATTCACTCGACAGACACTAACTCGGTGACTCCCGGGCACTCGGCCCTGTGCCCGGAGCACAGGGAGATGAGCAAGTGCACGCCCCCTGGGGTCGGCCCAGCCCAGGCCCCTCAGAGGGACGGCCGCACCTGGACGCCAGGAGAGCCCCAACCGGGTCCACACCCAGAATTAAGAGGGGGAGCTGGCACGTGGCGCCAACGCCACGCAACTCACTGCCTGCCGACGGCCGCGTGGGCAACGGCGGGCAGGCGGCCGCTCGGGGCCTTGGACAGCCACTCCTGCGGCCGAGGAGGACTCCGCACAGACGTCTCTGGAGAAGAGAGCAGCCCAGCCTTTGCTGCCACACTCGAGGCCTGGACGGAGGTCGCTGGTGGGACAGGAGGCCCCCAGGACTGACACAAAGGGACGCAAGACCCGGAATGTTCCTCAGCCCAGGCCACATCCCCGAGGACCAGCGCCCGGGGCCTGGGCCGATGAGCGCAGCAACAGAGCGCGGGGGGCACAGGACCCAGCTTTCCGCCTTCATCACGGGGGTGGGGATGGCGGCTGCACAGAGCCAACCGGCCCCTTTGTATAAGGTGACAAGGACGGCCCGGCCGGCATGGCTCAGGGGTTGAGCATCGACCTATGAACCAGGAGGTCACAGTTCATTCCCAGTCAGGGCACATGCCCGGGTTGTGGGCTCGATCGCCAGTGTGGGGCATGCAAGAGGCAGCCGATCCATGATTCTCTCTCAACATTGATGTTTCTCTCCCTCTCCCTCTCCCTTCCTCTCTGAGATCAATAAAAATATTTTTTAAAAGAAGAAAAAATTTTTTAAAAAAAGGATGGCAAGGACGGAGCTGACGTTCTGAATCCCCCAGGTTTGCTGCCAGTTTGCGTGAGGAGGGCAGCCCCCCCACCCCACCCTGTGACCCGGACTCCTGTCCACCGTGCTCCTCGCTCCCCGCCTGCCCCCAGGCCCTGGAGGCCGGTGCCGGCTCTGAATCCCCTCACTCTGAGCCACACGGCCGGGCAACATGGACAGCTGCTGCGTCCTCATCAACTGGACCCTGAATGCCTGAGGCCACGCGTCCTGTGGGGACAAGCTGGCATGATGGACATGAGTTGAGGGCCAAACTGTGGCCCCCACACGGCCTGTGCCCACCGCCCTGAGCTTCACACTGAAGGGGCCTCAACCCGCCCACCCTGCTGACCGCCCCAGCTTCCTCAGACCCCAGCTCGTACTCAGAGACGCTTCCCTGCCCCACCGAGGAGGACGCCACCTGGGTGCCACCTGGGCCTGGCGGCGAGGGTGCAGGTGACGTCTCAAACGTGTCCTCAGGGCAGGACGCCCCCAGGGACTGGCCTGGGCTCACCCTGGGCCGAGCCCCAGCCCCACAGCCCCTGGAGGCCCCCAGGCTGACGTGACTCCCTGCACACCCCAAATCCAGAGCCTTCATGTCGAGGGCTGAACCGTGTCCAGTCCTCACCCCGGCACCTGGGAATGAGACCTTATTTGGAAATGGGGTCCTGTGGCTGTCATTAAGCCAAGCATCTCCCAACGGGGGCCTCCTTGTTTAAGGGGCTCTAAGCCCATGGAGGGGCGTCACTATGAGACCATAGAGACAGAGATGGAGGCCGTGTGCAGCCAGACCCGGGGCCTGGAGTGAGCAGCCCTAGGCGAGGACCGGACGCCAGAGCTAGAACGCGTGGGGTGGGTGGAGGGGGGTCTCCCTCCGAGGGAGCCGACCCTGACACCTCGACTGTGGACTCCCGGCCTCAGGACTGTAAGAGCGGGCGGCCTTTGTCCCAGCAGCCCCGGGAACCAGATGGGGGCTGCTAGGATTTCACCCCTCCTCCAGCTGTCTCCCCCAGCCCAGGGGAACTGCATCCCACCTGGTTCCAGCATAGTGCTCAGCAGGAGGCGGCGAGGAGGAGGCAGGGAGGCTGGAGGTGGGGAGGAGGAGGGAGGGAGGCTGGAGGAGGCAGGAGGTGGGGAGGAAGGGAGGCTGGAGGAGTGGAGGAAGGGAGGCTGGAGGTGGGGAGGAAGGGAGGCTGGAGGAGGGGAGGAAGGGAGGCTGGAGGAGGGGAGGGAGGGAGGCTGGAGGTGGGGAGGAAGGGAGGCTGGAGGAGGGGAGGGAGGGAGGGTGGAGGTGGGGAGGAAGGGAGGCTGGAGGAGGGGAGGAAGGGAGGCTGGAGGTGGGGAGGAAGGGAGGCTGGAGGTGGGGAGGAAGGGAGGCTGGAGGAGGGGAGGAAGGGAGGCTGGAGGTGGGGAGGAAGGGAGGCTGGAGGAGGCAGGAGGTGGGGAGGAAGGGAGGCTGGAGGTGGGGAGGAAGGGAGGCTGGAGGAGGGGAGGAAGGGAGGCTGGAGGAGGGGAGGAAGGGAGGCTGGAGGTGGGGAGGAAGGGAGGCTGGAGGTGGGGAGGAAGGGAGGCTGGAGGAGGGGAGGAAGGGAGGCTGGAGGTGGGGAGGAAGGGAGGCTGGAGGAGGGGAGGGAGGGAGACTGGAGGTGGGGAGGAAGGGGGGCTGGAGGAGGGGAGGAAGGGAGGCTGGAGGACACAAAGCAGGGCCCTTGCACACCTGTCCGCGCCCTCGCACCCCCACCAAGGCCTCCAGGGGTTCCCTCGAGACCCCCTCCGCCAGCCGCTTTCCCAGGACAAAGGGGATGAGGGGAGGGCTCCCAAGTGGCCAGTGGCACAGCGCCTGGCCTGGTCCCAGAGCCCAGGCCCCGGACCAGGGCGTGGCGCTGCCCGCGGTGCTGACGCTGACGGGTGCGCCCTGGCTGACCCAGCGCGGGAGGCCCAGGGATGACGGTGCTACACCTATGAGGGGTGGGGGGGATGTGGGGGGCCCGGAAGCGGCAGGTGAGGCACCTCTGGGGAGGGGCGCACGGGCTCCTGAGGAGGATGCGTGAGCGCCGCGGCCCTGGCTCTGCGTGTAGACAAAGGGCCGTGCGCGTGGAAGCGCCGAGGGCCCAGCGCGGACGTGGTCGGGCCTCCGAGCGCCCGGGGAGGGGAGCGCTGGGGGCGCCGTGGGCTCGGGAGGGGCGCCGCGCCCGGAGCGCGGGCTGGTCCCCCACTCACCCCTCGTGGCCCTTGCAGAGGAAGAAGAGCGCGCGCCAGGCGAGCGCGGCGGCGAGCAGCAGCGAGAGGAGGCCGGCGAGCAGCCCGAAGCGGCAGGCGGCCGGCGGGCCCCACTCCTGCACCGTGAAGCGCTCGCGCGCCTGCACCGTCAGGTTGGCGCTGAGCCACAGGCCCTCGGTGAAGAGCAGGCAGCGGCCGCGGAAGTCGTGGCCGTTCTCCGCCAGCGGCACCACCGCCACGAAGCTGAACAGGAAGGCCAGGAGGTAGCAGGCGCACTGCGCGAGCAGGAACTGGTTGAGCGCCATGGCGCGGCGCGGCGCGGCGCGGCCGGTGGGAGCCGGGAGCCGGGAGCCGGGAGCCGGGAGCCGGGAGCCGGGAGCCGGGAGCGGGGCGCGCGGGAGGCTGCGCAGTGGCAGCGGCGCCGGGTCCTGCGCGCCCCGCCCGGGACGCGTGCGCAGCGGCCGAGCACGGGCCGCGCCTGCGGTCAGCACCACGGACAGCTCCCGGGGCGGGCGGGCGGGCGGCACAGGGACCGGGTGCCCCAGGCCCGGGGAAGGGGGCCATTGGAGGTGCGGAGCAGAGACCGGCCAGAGGGGGATATTGGTAGGTCGGCCACCCAGACGGTCAGAGGCCCTGGGAGCCTGGGTGGCCTCGCCTCCGCTGGTGCTGTCCCAGCTCCCCATCCGCTCAAGGAAAGGAGGCTGGGCCCCGCCGCGTGGTTCCGTGGTTGAGCGTCCGCTTATGAACTAGGAGGTCAGGGTTCGATTCCCGGTCAGGGTACAGGCCTGAGTTGCAGGCTCCATCCCCAGTGTGTGGTGTGCAGAAGGCAGCTGATCAATGATTCTCTCATCATTGATGTTTCTATCTCTCTCTCCCTCTCCCTTCCTCTCTGAGATCAATAAAAAATTTTGAAAGAAAGAGAAGGCAAGAGAGAGAGAAAGGAGGAAGGAGGAAGGAAGGAAGAAAAGAAAGAAGGCCGGGAGAGAGAGATCCGGGGGGGCGAGGGGGCTGTGCAAGGTGCCACAGTGCCTGTGGGAGTGGGGTTTGCAGTCCCCAGGGCATGATTCTCTGCGGGAGTCCGGGAATGAGAAGGATGGGGCACGCCCTGGCCAGTGTTGCTCAGTGGATAGAGCGTCGACCTGTGGACGGAAGGGTCCCCGGTTCGATTCTGGTCAAGGGCATGTACCTCGGTTGCAGGCTCCACCCCAGCCCGGGCCCGAGTCAGGGCCTGTGCAGGAGGCAAATGATCGATGTGTTTCTCTCACATCAATGTTTCTCCCTGTCTTTCCCTCTCTCTTAAAAATTAGTGGAAAAATATCCTCGGGTGAGGATTCACAAGAGAGAGAGAGAGGAGGATGGAGTAGGGAGAACAGCAGGGGAGCTGGGACTGGGGGAATGGCTCAGAGGTCGTCTGCGGGGAGACCGGGCGGGCGGTGAGGCCTGGGCGAGCACAGGGGAGGATGGGGAGGGGGTCCGAGCTCTTTGTGCTTCTGCAGCACGAGCCCTCGGCAGGGACATCTGTTCCACCGCCCGACACACGCCTGGCCGGAGCTGGCATCTGTAAGATAAACAATGGCTGCCCGGCACCTCATCACAGCCTTGCGGCGGGCCTGCTGGCGCATTCGTTAATGGGATTAATGCCTTTCCTAATTCCCTTTAAGGCGAAGGCACACTGAGCCCAATTCCCAGGGCGAGGAGGCCGCGGCGTGGCTCCGTCTAAAAGAAACGGCCGAGCGGTTTAAAACCGCATCAGCGTTTCTGCGGCAAGTGGCGAGGCAAGGTTTCCGTGTTATTGCCCCGGCAACATATGCTCCTTTTCAAATCAAGCCACACGCAGATGTGTGGGATCAAAAGCAAAGTCTTTCTCGTCCCTCACCCGCCCCCCCCCCCCGCCCCTTCCCGGGGGCCACTTGGAACAGCCTGGCATCGACCTCTCTAGCCACACGTGCACACGCCACCACACACGCACACGCCACCTACACACGTGCCTCCCGCCACACAGGTGGAGCCTTTTATCCACAGCACATCGCGGGCCTCGTCATCCCTGCCTGCACCCAACTCCACGTTGTTGTCCTTAGTGACTGCCGGGCGCCCCCAACAGCGGTGACTCCCCGTCGGCCGCCCTGGTCCTCCCTGAGCGGCTGCCCGGTGTCTCGAGTTTGCTGTGCCCGATGCTCCGGAGTGAGCCTCCCGACAGCTGCGCTCGGGCACTGGGGCCGGTATTTCTTAGAAGAGAATCGCTGGGTCCCGGGGTAACACCATTGAAGGTTAACAGAGAAGCAGCCGCCCAGCTGGTATCCAAAGATGTTGTGCAAGCCCAGTGGGCGGCGTGGCTCCGTGGGGAAGCATGGACCCACGAACAGGAGGCCACGGCTCAGTTCCCGGTCAGGGCACAGGCCCGGGTTGTGGGCTCCATCCTCAGTGGGGGGCGTGCAGGAGGCAGCCGATCCATGATTCTCTCTCATCGCTGATGCTTCTATCTCTCTCTCCCTCTCCCTTCCTGAGATCAATAAAAATATTTTTTTTAAAGAAGAAATAAAGATGTTGTACCAGTTTAGCTTCATATGGGGCACGGCTACAGTGTTTGGCCAGGTTCAAGCCTCGGACTAATGAGAGGACAGGGTCCTCTCACTGCCACGTACAAGTCCCAGCTGGAGGGCAGGGCCCTCCCAGCACCATCATAGCCAACGGCTGTGGCTGTGAGCTTGAACCTATGGTCCGAACACGTGGCCCCACGTGCCTTGTGCTAGAGTTCAGGTGCATGTGGTTGAGTGAGGTTGGAACTCACGAGAATGCTGTAAACAACGTGATCACGCCCCTGCTTTGCCTCGTGGCATCTGCTATAGAATAAAGACACGGCTTGTGGGCGCTGGCGTTATCTCCTCATCAGAGGGCAGCGTCCCACCGAGACCCAGCTGTCATTCTCTTGTCTGTCTTTTCTCAATCCTTTCATCACCCCCGCCCCCCACTCAGGATCACCTTTGGCCATAGCAGCTTCACTCTGCAAAACGGAGACTCCCGGTGGCTTTAAAAGTCTATCATCTCACGCGGAGCAAAGTTTCCCGCGGTGGTACACGTGGGTTTCCCTCCTCGTGGCGCTGCGTGTCCCCGCTGATGCTCGTCCCCGTGAATGGCACATTCTGTCTGCGGTCGCTTTAGAGAGGACACGCATAGCAGCCCCACTCTTGGGAAAACACGTGGACACCGCTGTTGGGTGCCCCCACCCTACCAAAGGGGAGCCACCTGGGAGAGGCAGCCCCCACCTCGAGCAGGAACGGACGTCTGTCCGACCGTCATGCAGAGGTTGACGGGTCTGAGCATTTTGAGGGCGTTACCTGAGGGTTTGGCCGACACAAAGACGCCCGACAACTGAGAAGTGCCCGGCGGGGAGACCACAGAATAAGACGGGGAGACTCGTGAACGTCCAGGCCACCCCGAGACTCGCCTTCACCCCAAACGTCAGGGAAGGCCCTGACCTGGAAATAATTCCGGTCTATGAGAAGAGATGGAAAACTCCAAAATTCCTTCTTTAAAAGTCAGCATTACATGAATGCCTACGCCTCACCAAAACAGCCCTGGCTGGCATGGCTCGGTGGACAGAGCGTCGGCCTGCGGACTGAAGGGTCCCGGGTTCGATTCCGGTCAAGGGCACGTACCTTGGTAGCAGGGTCCTCCCCCTTGCCTCCCCCCCCCCCGTCAGCCGGTTGGTGTGTTTCTCTCACATCGATGTGTTTCTGTCTTTCCTTCTCTCCCTCTCTCCCTAAAAAGCAATGGAAAAATATCCTCAGTGAGGATTACAGAGAGAGGACCCAGCCAGGCCGTGTGGACTAGTGCACGTCTTCTCCCCTTGTCGCGGAGGGGTGGGCTCTGAGGTGCGGGTGGGCCCTGGGGTGCAGGTGGGCCCTGGGGTGCGGGTGGGCCCTGGGGTGCGGGTGGGCCCTGGGGTGCGGCTGGGCCCTGGGGTGCGGGTGGGCCCTGGGGTGCGGCTGGGCTCTGGGGTGTGGGTGGGCCCTGGGGTGTGGGTGGGCCCTGGGGTGCGGGTGGGCTCTGGGGTGTGACTGGCGGGCTGCGCCCCTGCCTGGACCTGCCCTGCCTGGGAACGAAGGTCCCGCATCATTGGTCCAGGTGTAGGCAGACCTTTCCGTGCAGCCGGACCCCAGGGGGGCGCGAGCACCAGCCCTGCCCAGTGAGCAGGCGTCACTCACCTGTGGGCATTGATTTTTTTTAAGGTTTTTTTTTTAATCCTCAACTGAGGATATTTTTCCATTGATTTTTAGAGAGAGTGGGAGGTGGAGAGACAGAGAGAAACATCGATGTGAGAGAGACATCCATTGGTTGCCTCCTGCATGCACCCAGACCAGGGCCCAGGCCAGGAAAGAGCCTGCAACCAAGGTACGTGCCCTTGACCAGAATCGAACCTGGGACCCTTCAGTCTGCAGGCCGACGCTCTATCCACTGAGCCACCGGCCGGGCTGTGCACTGATATTTTAAAAGGTGAAGGGAACAGCTGCCCAGGTGAGGAGGGGAGCCTTGGGGAGGGGGAGGGGGGCCGCACCCAGAGGGGCAGGTGTCCCAGGAAGGGGTGTAAGGCTGAGAGGTGGGAACGCAGCCCCCACGCCCTGCACTGACCCGGCTGTGCCTCCTGCGCCCTGAGCTCGCCTGGTTAGCTACCTGCACCCGCGTCCCAGGGGCGGCCCCTCGGTGCCCACTCACTGTTCTCAGGGCGGCGGCCACAGGGGGAGCCGCACCGGACACGCACCTGCAGAGCTCCTCCCCGCGCGGGCCCCTCCCCTTCATGAGGAGAAACCTGTCCCAGGAAACCAGGAGCAGAGCCAGGCCAGTGTCCAGGCAGCCGGCACAGGGCAGGGTCCGTGCAGCCGGCACAGGGCAGTGGCGGGCAGCCGTCACAGGGCAGTGGCCGGGCAGCCGGCACAGGGCAGTGCCAGGCAGCTGAAGTGTGTACCAGACGAAGAAATCAAAGACACCGTTGCTGGGAAAGTGCAAATGGCGACTTGGCTGCATGTAAATGAGCCACTAATTGCTCTTCGAAAACAATATTCATGCAAATGGCCCCACCCTGGGGCTGCACAGATGAGGCCCTCAGCTCCCAGGGGTCACTCCTTCCTCTCATCTCCGAGAGGAGCCGCCCCACCCCCCCCAGCCGCCCGCCCCCTCAGCCCCCTCTGCCCCACGCTCCCCAGGAGGCACCGGCCCCTGCGTCCCGCCTTCCACACGGGCGTCCCGTCCTCGGGTCCCCTCTGGCCCCACAGGTCCAGCAGCAGCAGCGCCATCGCACACTCGGGTCGGGGACCTGCGGCCCGGCCACCGCAATCCCGGACAGAACGACTCTAACACGGGGAGGGCCACACGTCGGAAGAACCCGGTGGCGCCAGAGGAGAGATTATGGAAAACCAGTCCAATGCCACCTTGGCACAGTGAGCAGGGTGACAACTGCTCGCCAAGGAAACGCCCTAACGCCCCCTCCGCGGCCGGGGTGGAGCACATGATGCCAGGGTGGGGGGGGGGGGGGTGAGCATCCTGGGTGAGTGCGTCCTGTGTGTGAGGGCTGGGTTCCAGGTCCCCGCATCCCCCGGTGGTGGGTTCGAGCCCCAGTCGGCGTGTGAGGGAGGCAGCGCATCAATGCTTCGCTCTCACGTCGGGGTCCCTCTCTCTCCGGACCAGTGAAGGCCTCTCCGTGGTGAGGGTGCCCTCACTGTAACCACCTGAGCGGGCGCCGGCACCGGCACTGGCCCCAGTGACCATGGGGCCCGGAGATGCAGAGCGAAGGACCAAACCCCACAAGCAGGAGACCGGAGCCCACCCCAGAGAGCTGCCCTGACAAAGGACGAGGAAGTGGGCAGTAATCCCAGCAGGTGTCCCCACCCCTTTAGAGAGGGGGGGGGAGAGGGACAGAGACAGACGGAGAGCGAGGCACCCAGGAGTCACTGGGCGGGCGGAGGAGAGGGCGGGTGGCGAGCCAGGGAACTGTCCCGGAACCGGACAGCACAGGGCACGGGAGCCGATGGACCATCGCTGACCACAGGGCGCAAGAGCACGCGCATTCACGGTGGAGCCTTCGAAAAGCAAAACTTCAGAAGCAAAAAGCAGAAAAGGAGGCAGCCCGCCCTCCGGGGACCAGGCAGCCAAGGCGAAAGGCGTGAGGGGGCTCGGGGCCTGTTGGGAAAAGGACCCGAAACTAGCAGGACACACGGCCCCCCACGCCCACCACCCCCACCCAGTCGATCATTAAGACGCTAGACCTGCCCGGGAACCAGGAGGTCAGGGTTCGATTCCCGTCAGGGCACAGGCCTGGCTGCGGGCTCCATCCCCAGTGGGGCGTGCAGGAGGCGGCCGGTCCATGACTCTCTTCGCTGATGTTTCTCTCCCTCTCCCTTCCTCTCTGAGATCAATAAATAAATATATTTTTAAATGGTAGCGAAGCCACTGCCTCTTGGGCCCTGGGATAGAGGCGGTGACCGGGAGAACCCTCCCTCTGACGCTTCCGTCCACACCGTGCGAGCGAGAGGAACCGGGCTCCCGCCCCCCCAGCCCGAGAGGGCAGCACAGACCAGGCCGCAGGCACACGGACGCGAGAGACAAACGCAGGAGGGGAGGAGGCGGCGAGCAGAACCGGCCTCACTGATAACTCAAACCCTGAACTTCTTAATTAACAAAACAGGCAAACCACTAGGTGACCTTATTATCAACAGCAAACGAAAGGCGAGAGGAAAGCCACTGGGCAGAAGGGACGCCAAGGTCACGGGCTGGTGCCAAGGAGATGGTTACATGTGCTCCCTGTGAAAGGGGGAGGGGAATGAGGGAAGGGGGAGGGAGGGGGGAGGGAGGGAGAGATTTGTTGAGGTCCCAACCCGGAGCCCGGAATAGGACCTAATCTGCAAACAGCGTTTTCGCTGAGACCAAGACCAGGGCCCACTCAGCCCAGCCACGGAGGCCACAGAGGCCACGGAGGCCCAGGGATGTGTCCACACGGGGACGCCCATGGGGGGGAAAGGGGGCAGCTGGGCCCCGCGGCAGGCAGGGACCCTCTCCCTGTCCCCGCGTCCCACTCACACATCCAGCCGACCTCGGCAGAGTTTGGGCTGATGGGGCCGCTGTGGGTGGCTGAGGCCAGCACCCTGATACCCTCAGTGGACCCCATGGCTTCCCATCTCCAAGGACGGCCTGGGGGGGAGGGGTGGGCATCTGTGCCGCACTCAGCACAGCCAGGGGTGACCCTGAGGGGGCGGTGAAGGGTTAGAAAAGACAGACAAGAAAGCTGGGTCCAGGTGGGCTCTGCCCTCTGATGGAGACAGTGCCATGGCCTGCAAGCCGAGTCTTTATTTCACAGCCAGATTCCACGAGGCACAGTGAGGGCGTGGTCACAACCTTCTCTCGGGTTTTGAATCCACTCAATTACATGCACCGGGTCAAGCTCGGTTTCCTTGCTGCACCTCCCGCCGCCCACACCACGCAGCCACGTGGGACCACAAGTGCGGACCATGAGGTCAAGCTCACAACCGTAGCCTTTGGCTGTAACTGTGCTGGGACTTGCACGTGCCCTCGAGTTAGTCCGAGGTTTGAGCCTGTCCAGACGCTGAAGCCGCTCTCCGCAGGCGTCCACCTAGGAACCTGGCGGAGTTCCACCCTCGCCCTCCCGCCCAGTGCCTCTGTGCACAGCATGGCCCCAGGTGGCCAGCCGCCCGGCACCGCGGGCAGGGAAGCAGGTGGGAGCCCGCGGGCCCCGGGCTCACCCACCTGGCACCTGGCACCCAGCACCCGGCAGGACGGACCCCCACACAGGCCACGGGCAAGCGGACCACACAGGAGGGCAGCCTGATGCTGGGGGTTCCCCGGACACCCCACTGGGACCTCCAGCCGCTCCCACAGCTGCCACGCACGACCCTGGAGCCCGTGGCCCTGGCCACACACCTCCACCAGGTGGCCTTCCTGGGCCCCATCCACCCAGCCGCGGCTGCCCCCTTCTGGGGTGCACAAGCTCCCAGGGCGGCTGCTTGGTCCACCTGCACCACAGGGAAGGGACCTGAGGCCGAGTCGGGGTCACAGCCTGGCGAGGGGCCCGCCCGCTGCCCTTCCCGCCCACCCGACAGCCAGGACGGAGCCCGCCCGCCCGGGACTCTGAGTGTCACGGCTCATGCGGCTCTTGGAGTTGCGCCTTTTGCTTTACGGCTAAATGACTGTTAGACACATGGAGCCCACGGAGGGGAGGGAGGGCGCCCCCGGGAGCGGGAGTGATGGCCGGGCGGGGGTGTAAATTCCCTGCAGCTCTGGCCGCCTGGGGCTGGGCCCCTCTCCCCGACCTTTATTCTCGCCCCAAACACACAGCCCAGCAATTTGCAAGTTCAGCAGAGAAGGGCATCATAACTTTTATATGCAAATCAGTGAAAAGCCTTCGCTATCTCATTTAAATCACTGAATAATTAACCAGGCTGCCCCCCCTCCCAGTTCTCAGCTGACCCCTGGATGTGAGGGGGTACCCCGGCCGGGGGGAGCGGCCCGAGCCCCGGGGAATGGCAGCCCTGGGGGTGCTGCCTCCTCACCCGCCGCCTGGCCTGACCCCGACGACGAGGAAAGCGTGACCGATCAACTGGCGGCTGGAACGGGTGCGAGGCACACGCTGAACCACAGGAATCACCGCCTGGCCCTGTGCCAGCGACAGCGCCCAGCAACGCGCCCCCGACCCCAGGCAGCCCGGCCGGAGCCAGGCGGGGCCCGCAGAGCCCAGGCTGCTGCTGCGGGGACGGTGGGCTCCTGGGCCGCGTGTGCTTGTGCGTGTGCATGTGCGTGTGCGGGACCGGGCCAGCACCGCCCAGTGCCCTCAGGTCAGTCTGGACTCTCTTCGCCAGCCCAGCCGAGGTCCCCGCAGGCGGTTCAGGAAACTCGCCGTCCCGCCCCAACACGTGGTCCCAGAGGGAGGACCTGCTTTTCTAAAAGGCAGAGGGAGGGCCCTGGCCGGTGTGGCTCGGTGGATAGAGCGTCGGCCTGCGGACTGAAGGGTCCCAGGTTCGATTCCGGTCAAGGGCATGTACCTTGGTTGCGGGCACATCCCCAGTGGGGAGTGTGTAGGAGGCAGCTGATCGATGTTTCTCTCTCATCGATGTTTCTAGCTCTCTATCCCTCTCCCTTCCTCTCTGTGAAAAATCAATAAAATATTATTTTAAAAAATAAAATAAAATAAAATAACAAAATGAAAGGCAGAGGGAGGGCCCACCCCCGAGGGAGACCAGCCGATGGCCCGGTCACGACCAGCGAAAGGAGAGGCTGGCCGGCACGCCGATGGCGGGGTCCTGGGGCCTCGCAGGACTCGGGGTAGGCGGCACCGTGCTGGGCTGTGACCTGGGGAGAGAGGGCTGGACCCAGGAGGAATGAAGGCGGAAACGGGCAGGAAGATGGGAGCCCTGGGCAGTGTGCTCAGTGGTTAGACCTCTGGCCCATGCACCAAAGAATCCAGGACGCATACCTGGGCTGCAGGTCCGATCGCCCGGCCCAGTCCGGGCCTGTGCGGGAAGCAGTTACTCAGCCTCTCTCTCCCCTCCTCCTTCTCCCCTCCTCTCTCTCTCCCCTCCTCTCTCTCTCCCCTCCTCTCTCTCTCCCCTCCTCCCCCCCACCCCTCTCTAAGCATCACTGGGGAAAGCATCCCTGGGGGAGGAATAACAAAACGAAAGAACCTGTGGGAGGAGAGAGCGAGCGGCCTACGTGGGGACCGCCTCTGACCGTCAGCTCACACGGACACAGGACACAGGGCACAGGACACAGGGCACAGGGCACAGGGCACAGGACACAGGACACAGGACACAGGACACAGGGCACAGGACACAGGGCACAGGACACAGGACACAGGGCACAGGACACAGGGCACAGGGCAGCTGCACAGACCGGGACGTTGCAGGGGCCGCGGGGGTCGCTCTGTGGGGGCTTTGGCCCCGGTTGGAGGTGCCTGCTCCAGGCCGGGCCTCCCTGGGGACCCCGCTCCGCCCCGCCACCACCTCCAGCTCCAAACAGGTCTTCGCGGGGGAGGCGATCTGCGCCCCATCAATGTTTAATTGGGATTAATATTCATGAGGCTCCCGGAGGCCGGGCTGCGGCTAATAAATATTCACGAGGACGCGGCTCCCCATCCGCGTTAATGCCTCTGTTTGTGCAGCATCCATTATTCAGTCCAGCCGGGGCTGGGGCTGCCCGGGGGTTCCCGGGGGGAGGGGGCTGCCCTGGGGTTCCGGGGGGAGGGGGGCTGCCCTGGGGTTCCTGGGGGAGGGGGCTGCCCTGGGGTTCCGGGGGGAGGGGGCTGCCCTGGGGTTCCCGGGGGGAGGGGGGCTGCCCTGGGGTTCCCGGGGGCTGTGGAGGGCTTGGGTCCTCTCCGCGGCTGGCCACCTCTCCGCGCGCGGGGCTGCGCTCTGACCACCCACGGCCGGTCCCTCCAAGCACCGCACCACGCACCACCCACAGACACCCAGCCCCTGCGGCCGCTGCCTGCGATGCCGCCTCCCCCAGGAAGCCCTCCAGGCCTCCTCCCTCTGGCCGGCTGGGCTCCTCCCCATCCACTAGCGAGGGGACCGCGCGAGGACCCGGTTCTCTGATGGGAGGAGTCCCAGGACCCCAGCCTGCCGCCGCACTCCCCGCCGGCCGGACGCTGTGCTGGAGCTCGCGCGCCCCCGCGTGGCCAGTGCTGGCCCGGCATGGCCGCCCCCGAGGGAGGGGCTGGGCGCGGGGACTCCGCAGAAATCAGTGACCAGCCCTGGCCAGGCAGCGCGGTGGTTAGCGCGCCGTCCCGGTCCGGGCACAGACAGGCTCCGCCACCGAAGCGTGAACGGCCAACAACCCAGTGCTTCTCTCTCCAGCTACTATCGCCGCCTCCATCTCCCTCTAAAACAGCGGTTCTCAACCTGGGGGTCGAACGACCCTTTCACAGGGGTCGCCTAAGACCATCAGAAAACACATCTATAATGACATACTGTTTTTGTGATTAATCACTATGCTTTCATTATGTTCAGTTTGTAACAATGAAATCGGGGGTCACCACAACATGAGGAACTGTATTAAAGGGTCGCGGCGTTAGGAAGGTTGAGAACCACTGCTCTAAAAGTATCAATAAAAGTATAAAAAGATAAAAAAACACACGGACAGCAGTGTGGGGTCGCCAGAGGGAGGGGGAGGTGGGCGGGGCCTCGGCTGTGGGTGGTGAGGGCTCCTGCAGTGGGCAGACTCGGTGTCACCCCAATACACTCAACTAACAAATACTCCGAGACTAACAAACCTCACTGCTCACCACCCCTCCTGGAGGAACGGGCACTCACACACCAGCAAGTAAATTCACGAAGGTCAGGGGCTGAGCGTCGACCTAGGAGCCAGGAGCTCAGGGTTCGACTCCCGGTCAGGGCACGGGCCCGGGCTGCGGGCTCCATCCCCAGTGTGGGACCTGCAGGAGGCAGCCGATCCATGATTCCCTCTCCTCATGGATGTTTCCATCTCTCCCTCTCCCTTCCTCTCTGACATCAATAGAAATACATATTTTTAAAATATATTTTATTGTTTACAGAGAGGAAGGGAGAGGGACAGAGAGTTAGACACATCGATGAGAGAGAAACATCGATCAGCTGCCTCCTGCACACTCCCTACTGGGGATGTGCCCGCAACCAAGGTACATGCCCTTGACCGGAATTGAACCCGGGACCCTTCAGTCCACAGGCCACCTCTCTATCCACTGAGCCACACTGGTCAGGGCGACATACATATTTTTTTAAGTTCACACATAAAGTGAACCATCACAGGTACCCAGCCAGCCGTCCATCCCACACGTAAGGGCCTCAGCGCGCCTGGCTCCGGGGTCTGGGTAGCTCACCCGGGTGCCTGTGCCTCTTGGGATGACAGAGACGAAGCTGCTCACAGCCGCCTGTGGCCGAGGTGGCCCTGCCCCGAGGTGCCAGGGCTGCGGGCACGGCATGGCCTCCACCGGGGATGCTGCCCGATCCCAGGCTCACAAGACACAGCCCCGGGGACCCCCACAGCCACAGCCCCGGCGGGGACGCAGGCGCCTGGACGCGGCAGCTGCGAGCACCAGAGGCATCGGGTCCAAGTCCCGGCCCCACGGGGTTGGGGACGAGAGACCAGCGCCCCGGGGGCCGGGCCGAGGACAGCCCCGCCCGTCGGCATCTGGCCCTACTGCTCCCGGTCTCGAGTCTCCCCACGGGGTGATGGGTCCGCTCTCTGACATCTGGAGGAGAAAGTCCCGCACGGTCTTGTAGGAAATTAGATTTAGGAAATAGATGCTGGGCTGCCAGAGACGGCCGGAGCCCGACAGGCCGGACTGACGCGGCCGCGAGACCGCCTCGCAGCGCTGACCTCTCACACCGGGCAGATGGCGAGAAGCTGCTGGAGGCCCGACAGCTGCCCCGCCGACAGGCACAGCGGGAGCCCGCACGCCTCCCGCGCCACCGCCGGGTCCGAGAGAGGAGGGAGAGACACCACAGGCAGGACAGCTCGGCGGGGGAACGAACAGGAGGAAGGAGGAAGTGCCGTCCTCTCCGATGCCAACCAACAAACAAAGCGCATGGGGAGCCCCCAGAAAATCTCCTTCGGTTCCCGACAGGCGGAAGCGGCAGGCAGCGTCCCGGCACGTTCAACACTCACGCACCCAGAGAGCCTTTTAAAGTGCAGCCTCTTATCGCCTGGGCAGAGCAGTGCTCCTCAGACCCGTTCTGCCCCCTACGGGCTGGCTGGTCTGCTTCCTCACCTGCGGGGGGTCCACGCTGTCACCTGCACACCCCGTGTTCTGACGATGAAACGGGATCCAGCAGCACACAGACCATGAGCAGTGCGTGTCGGCGCCCATCACCGGGGCAGCCGGAGCCACACACGTTCTTCTGGCTAAAGAGGAAAGGAAGCATCCACTTACAGACTCTCTTGACGAATTTGATGATGAGGGTGCTGCATTTCAGTGCAGCCAAAGTGGCTCTCTGAGGACAATGGATAGCCTGGAGTGATTCTGATACAAGTTGGGAAGGAGTGAAGCTATGCTTTCCTTGAAGTAGATGGAAAAGGAAAACAAGGTCCCTCCCTCTCGCTCCCCCACCCCTTTTGAGTGGCATTTGAGTGACACACTTGTTACCCTGTTGTTTGGGTTTTTATGAGGAACCTGTGTTACTTCTAAACCAGTGGTTCTCAACCTTCCGGCCCTTTAAATACAGTTCCTCATGTTGTGGTGACCCCCAACCATAAAATTATTTTCGTTGCTACTTCATCACTGTCGTGTTGCTACTGTGATGAATGGTCATGTAAATGTCTGATATGCAGGGTGGTCTTAGGCGACCCCTGGGAAAGGGTCGTTCGACCGCCAAAGGGGTCGCGACCCACAGGTTGAGAACCGCTGTTCTAAGCTATAAAAGAGCAGAAAGGGACCAGGCGGTGGGACCACTCCAGTGTCTGCAGCCCAGGGCTCCTCCACCAGGCTCTTCAGACAGCTTCCTCGTCCGCTTATGAGGGGATGTTCCAAGCACACAGCAAAGCTGACGGAGCTGCTCAGGGCCCCACCCGCTGCCCCGAGCCCCCCGCCCACAGTGCCCGGCCTGCCCCCCCTCCCCCACCTCCCCGTCTCTCAGCTCCTATTTTATATTTTTAGTCCTCATCCGAGGACACGTTTTTCATTGATTTTAGAGAGAAAGGGAGAGGGAGAGAAACACCGATGTGAGAGAGGAACAGCAATCCGTTGCCTCCCACACATGCCCTGACCAGGGATCCAACCCGAAACCTGGGTATGTGCCCTGACCAGGAATGAACCCATGACCCTTTGGTGTCCGGGACGATGCTCCAGCCACCTGAGCCGCACCGGCCGGGGCTGGCCTGTCGTTGAACACATTTCAAGTTGCGACATGGGCCCCCCCCAGCTCCTCAGCAGGTCATTACTTAGGGTCCGACGTTGGCTTTGAGTCTGCTCTGTCTTCGAAAGAAAATGTGCATCGAGTGCGTGTCCTTCGCCCTGAGGCGGCGTCCAGCACTGACCCCGGGGCTGAGCCTGAGGCCGGAGGGAAGGGCGCCGGGCGCCGGGGAGTGCCGCATGGGGCCCGTGCACAGGACGCCCCAGCCCAGGGCCGGACGCAGGCTGTCCCAGTGCCCACCCAGGGGTCGCGCAGCCAAAGGGGAAAGTGCCCAGGTGAGGCTCCAGGTATGAGGCGGGGGGAGGTGCCCCTCTGGGTGAGCCACCCACCGTCACCACAGAGCATCCCCTCGTGGCTCCCAGTGGGTCCCTGACCCTCTCACCCCGGGCCCGGGACAGGCTTTGGCCACACAGGCCTCCTGCAGAACTCAGGCTTGTGTGTAGGACTTCCCAGTGCACCCGCTCCTGCTGGTTAACCTCAGGATGAAAAATAGAGTGAGCCCTGACTGGTGTGGCTCAGTGGATAGAGCATCGGCCTGCGGACTGGGGGGTCCTAGGTTCGATTCCAGTCAAGGGCATGTACCTTGATTGCAGACACATCCCCAGTGGGGAGTGTGCAGGAGGCAGCTGGTCGATGTTTCTCTCTCATCAATGTTTCTAACTCTCTATCTCTCTCCCTTCCTCTCTGTAAAAATCAACAAAATGTATATTTTTTTAAAAAGATAAAGTGAGAGGCAACAAGTGTTTATTTGAGACCAATAAGAACATTCCGGAAGCACTGATTTAGCAGAAGCCCAAAGAGTGTCCAATTGAGAGGCGAGAACCCAGGGGTGATGATGCGAGAGGGAGGGGACAGTGACACCCACCGAGGGAGGCGCTGCGGTGCAGGCAGGGGACACAGGGCCCTTCACCTGGGAAGCTGTGCCGTCTCGGTCCAGGCCTGGAATCACCGTGTCTGCTCGCTGGTCGCCTTTGCAACGTGTGCGAGCAGCTGCTGGAGAGACGGGGCTGCCCCGGGCCCCGGCCACAGGCTACTGGCCGCTTAACATCCCAAAGGCCGGAGCCTCAGGTGGGCAAGGCCGCTCCACTGGGGGCAGCTCCAGCGACGCTTGTTTGAAATCTATTTGTATTGATTCCAGAGAGGAAGGGAGAGGAAGGGAGAGAGAGACATCAGTAATGAGAGAGAATCACGGGCCAGCTGCCTCCTGCACACACACACACACACACACACACACACACGCGCGCGCGCGCGCACACACACGCACGCACACGCACGCACGCACACACACACCCCTGGGGATCGAGCCCACAACCCAGGCCTGTGCCCTGATTGGAATTGAACCCTGACCTCCTGGCTCCTAGGCCAACGCTCAAACATCGAGTACACCAGCTGGTCCAGCTTCATTGTTACATGGCTCCATTCATGTTATTTGTACACATAGGTCCGCAGTTAAGTTTGGTAATACGTCTTGGGTTAGTCATTTAAATACAGTGGGGCCTTGGCTTACGAGTTTAATTCATTCCGAGACCGAGCTCGTTAAGGAGCTCATTAACTCAAATTACTCTGTCAACTCAATGCAAAAAATCCGCCGAGAGACAGCTGGTATCTCAAAAAACTCGTTAGTCAGGACACTCGTACGTCAAGGCCCCACTGTACATCGAACAGAACCCAGATATCATGGTGGCTTAATACTCAGCACCATCCGCTTTAAAACAGAGAATTCTCCCGCAGGCGAATGTCCCCCTTTACCCGTCTCTCCTTCCGCTCTGCCCACAGGGTCTACATTCCGTGCTTAAGAGACTTCCGTTGACCACCCACCACACTTTCCTGCGTGAAACGCGGCCAGGAGCTAAATGTCACTTTTTACTCTTCGCTTTGAGGGCTCTCCGTTATCCTCAAATTTTCGCGGATTCCGTCTTTTCCCCATTATTAGCTCACGATTCATCCAAGCCACAGAGCTAGATGTCAGTAACTTAAACATTTTGATTAAAAAGTCGTCGGAAAAGCACATCTCCGTGGGAAACGCATCTCTCCATGGAACGCATGGGCTTGTCCCGTTCAGCCCGTGTCCAGGGTGAGTTTTACTCGTTAAAAACTCGCAGTGTCCGTGGGGCCGGCGTGGCTCCGTGGCTGAGGTCGGCCTATGAACCGGAGGTCAGGTTGCTGGCTCCGTCCCCAGTGGGGGGCGGGCAGGAGGCAGCCAATGATGCTCTCCCATCGGGGATGTTTCTGTCTCTCTCCCTCGCCCTTCCTCTCTGACATCAATAAAAATATCTGTTTTTTAAAATGCAGTGTCCAGCCCAGGCTGACCCCCACTGGGGTTTGGCGCTGTTAGCCGGGAGCGACTGCGCTGCCTAAGTCGGGGCGCGGGGCAGAGGGAGTTTGTCACAGCGACTCCAGGGCTCACTCAGATGCGGTATCAACCGGACCTCCGCGCAGCCACCCGCCGCGGGGCCGGGGCGATGCTCCAGGTGCGAGGCAGTGGGGTGCCCCTCCATCACGGGAGTCCAGGTGCTGGGCTTCATTCCCCCAAAACCGCCAACGCCAGCCCAGCCCTGGGCGCCCCGAGTTTGGAGACACACACACCCGCGCCCTGATTAGGGACCACAGGTCGGCGGAGACAAAGGGGGTGATGCCGGCTCTCGCCACCAGAGGGCGCGCCTCGCCCCCAAACGGACCGGCCCAGCGGCCAGGGAGCTCCCTGCACCTGCCGGCCTGGGTGCGGGGCGCCCGAGGGGTGGGATCCCGAGCCCGGTGGGTCTCAGGGCCACAGGACCGCCCAGCCGCCCCCGCCCCCCTCCTGGTTGAGAGGCAGGAAAGGGAAGCCGGGCCTGGCAGAGGACCCCCAGGGTGGAGGGGTCGTGCCCACCTGTCCCCCCTCGGTCGCTCTGAGAAGCCCGCGCCCCCACCTCCACCTGACCCCGCGGGACCCCACTCCGGCCCCACCCTGGACCTGGGGCTGGGCACAGCTGTGGCAGGTCCTGCCCCATCGCCCCTCAGGAGCAGGGGGAGGTGGAGAAGCCCTCAGGGGCGATCAGGGCCGGCAGCCGGGCACCAGCAGCAGGTGCGAGCCCCGGGCAGGACCGCAGCGCACGGGAGCAAAGAATTTTCAGGAACCACCAGAGGCTCGCCCTGGTGACAGCGACCAGCGCCCCCGCTCACCTGCTCCACCATCCGCCCGGCCCACGCCCGCCATGTCTGCACGCCCCCTGGTGGTCAGCGCACGTCATAGCGACCAGTTGTTCGGTTGTTGGGTTGCTCTGCTGTTGGGTCTATTTGCATATTAGCCTTTTATCATAGAGGATAACGGTGGCTGGCCCCCAGTATCCTGTTTCCGCCCCAACAGGAAGGCTGGCCAGGGTGGAAGGTTCTGGCGAGGGGAGAGCAAGACTTAGGAGTTGGTGCCAGGTGGGGAGGGTCTCACCGGCCAGACCCCCGGGAGGGAGGCAGCCACGTCCTTCCACCTGCGGAGGCGAGGGTGGGCCGGGGAGGGTGCCCGGAGGACAGCTGAGGCCCAGCCCCCACAGCGCTCGCCCACGGGGTGTGGCCTGGGCCCCTCGGCCTGGTGCCTGTGGCTTCCTGACTGTCCAGAGCTGTGGGAGCTGTCAGGTCCGGAATCGGCCATTTCTCCGCGAGCCCGGGAGTCCGCTGTCAGCGGGGATGATCGCGGCTTCCGGCTGCTCAGCCTGCAGACCACAGGGAACAACCAAGATAACTCGTCAGCCCGGCCGGCGGCTCCTGGTCAGGGTGTCGGCCCACACACCCCGGGTCTCAGGTTCGATATCGGTCAGGGGCACGTGCCTGGGTTGCAGGTCCGATCCCAGCCCTGCTCGGGGCCTGTGCGGGAGACGCCCACCCAGAGAGACGTGTCTCTCTCTCATCGGCGTCCCTCCTCCCTCCCCCAGCTCCTTCCTTCCACTCTCTGAAAATCAGCGAGAAAATACCCGCGGTGAGAGCTCACAGCTTGTCTGTCACACACTGCAGAGCTCCGTGCAGAGGGCCCTCCCCCGCCCCCCGCCCACGGCGAACCCAGGTCGCCTTTTCTGTTTGATCGTTCTAGCTCACCTCGGCAGCTCGGGGGGGATTCTGCGATGTCCTGATTACATCACAGCGGGAGGCGGCGGAGACTCGACAGGCTCCTCGGTGAATAGCTGTGAGCAGAAGGCAGCCGGACCGATACGTTCCCCAATGTGGGTTGAAACTGGATTTTCGCAACGAGCGAGATAAGAATGACCGCCAGCCGGCCACATCCTGCCTGCGTGACCTCTGACCAGCCCACGCTCCTCGGGCAGACGCTCCTCCTCGGCTGCACGTACCCACCTCGCCTTGTCTGCCCCTCCCCTACAGCCAGTGTCCATGCTCTCAAACAACTCACATCTGTCTGCCCTGCCTGGTGAGCTCAGTGGTTAGAGCGCCGCCTGCACACGGAAGGGTCCCGGGTTCCACTCCTGGTCAAGGACGGGTACCTGGGTTGCAAGTTCAATCCCTGGCCCAGTCGCTGGGGCCACATGCGGGAGACAACCGATCGACGTGTCTCTCACACCCATGTCTCTCTCTCTGCCTCCCACTCACCCCTCCCTTCCGCTCTCTATAAAAATCAATGGGAAAACATCCTCGAGTGAGGATTAGCAAACACGAAAAGAAGCTTATCTTTCTCCCCAAAACGTTTGCTAAAAAGAGCCCGTGAGCTCCGGGGGGGGGGGGGGGTCTGCCCCGCCTGGTCCTGCTGCTGGCGGCTTGGCCCTCGAGCTGTGACCTCCTGGTTCAGAGGCGGGAGCTCCACCCCGAGCCCTGCAACCTAGTGACCGGCTGTTCTCACCCTCAGCGGGTGCTGGGCGCCCCAGGCAGGGGGAGTGCGGCTGCCCGCTGCCCTGGCCGCTCCCCCCGGGAGCCTCCTGCCCCGGGTCCGCCTGCAGCTCCCACTGCGCTTCCTATGAAATCGTCCTGCTCCGGAGTGGGCCGGGTCCGGGCCCGGTTCCCGCCGCTGGGGGGTCCGCAGTCCGGGCCCGGGGGATGGGGGGTTGCGGGGGGGATCTGTGTTTCCCATTTGGGTCTAACCCGCACCTGACCCCTCGGAGCTCCAGGTCCCTCAGGCCGCTGACCCTGCCTTCGCGGGAGATCCTGCCTCCTGTTCTGTCCTCAGGCCCGGATGCCCCAGCTGCTTCCCGCTGCCCCTGCTCCGAGGTCACAGCTCTGCTAGCTGCGGGGGGGCCTTCCTGCCCTGGACACCTGGCGGGTGTGGGAGGCACGTGGCAGATGGGGGGGCACCTGGTGGGTCTGGGGGCACCTGGCGGGTCTGGGAGGCACGTGGCAGATGGGGGGGTACCTGGTGGGTCTGGGGGCACCTGGCTGCTCTGTGCGCGCTGGCCGGGGTTTGGCTTTGCCCTCGGTGCAGGCGTCGCACACTGTCCGTGCGAAGGTGATAAAAACTAACCCACACCCCCTCCCACCAGGATGTGGACGGAGCGGGGGAGGGAGGTCCTTGGCCGCTCGGTCCTGGCAGCTCTGGCCCCAGCGGCGCCCGCGGTTTCTCTCACATAAAACAAAGGCAGCGATGGCAGGCACACGCTCAGATGGAGGCCGCTTCCCAGAAAGACACGTCGCTGGCTGTGCAGTGAGAAGCGCCGCCCGAATAACGTGCCCCCCACTAACGCGTTAATGAGGCCCTCACGGGCGAGTGCCCATGGCGACACCGCAGGGTCCCCCACCCCGGTCCTGATGGCTTCACAGGGGAGCTCAGGACTGGAGCCATGAGGATAAAGAGTGACTATTCGCCCCAGCTGGTGTGGCTCAGTGGACAGAGCATCAGCCTGTGGACCGAAAGGTCCCGGGTTCAATTATGGTCAAGGGCACAGACCTCGGTTGCAGGCTCCTCCCCGGCCCTGGCCCTGGCCCTGGTCAGGGCACATGCAGGAGGCAACCCATCGATGTGTTTCTCTCACGTCGATGTTTCTCTCTGTCTCTCCCTCTCTTCCACGCTCCCTAAAAACCAACGGAAAAATATCCTCAGTGAGGATTAACCAAGAAAAAAAAAAGAGTGACTGTCCACACCCTGGACCCTGAGCACAGGCGAGGTCACAGCTTCTCGGGGGCTCCTGTGGGGGGCACGCCTTCCCCCCTTCCCGGCTGCCGAGTGGGGGCTGGGCCAGACACCACTTCTATGTTTTTAATGTATTTTTATTGACTTCTGAGAGGAGGAGGGAGGGAGAGAGAGAAACATCAATGATGAGAGAGAATCATGGATCGGCAGCCTCCTGCACGCCCCCCATTGGGGATCGAGCCCCGCAGCCCCGGCACATGCCCTGACCGGGAATCGAACCCGGGACCCTTCACTCCGCAGGCCGACGCTCTATCCACTGAGCCACACCAGCAGGGCTGCGATGCCTTGGTGTGCAGCCTGCGCTGACTGAGACCCCATGCTTGAGGCCCCCAGCACCGCGGCGTCCCCAGGTGCCGGCTCTGGCCCACCCGGACTGCTGCTGCCCAGGACGCTGGTGGGAGGTGCCACCGCATGGCCGCTGAGGCCCCGGCCGGGTGCTGAGATCTGGGACACTCAGCCAGCAGCTGGGAAAGAAAAGCCTTGTGTCCCTGGGCTCCGCCCAGGAATGCAGCCCACCCCCTCCCACCCCGCACAGAGCAGATGACTCCCAGGACAAAGGCCTTCTGTCCCTCTGGCCAGGTGACCGGGTGACACGGGAGCTGAGAAATGGCAGCCTCGGAGGGTGGGCGGCCACAGCAGCTCCCATGGCCCCTCCTGCTGCAGGGCCCCCACTCCCCCGGCACCCAGCCAGAGGCACCTGTGGAGGGGACAGGGCGGCCCCTCCTGCTGCAGGGTCCCCACTCCCCCGGCACCCAGCCAGAGGCACCTGTGGAGGGGACAGGGCGGCCCCTCCTGCTGCAGGGTCCCCACTCCCCCGGCACCCAGCCAGAGGCACCTGTGGAGGGGACAGGGCGGCCCCTCCTGCTGCAGGGTCCCCACTCCCCCTGCGCCCAGCCAGAGGCACCTTGGAGGGAACAGGGTGGCCCCTGGCTGCAGGGCCCCCACTCCCCCTACGCCCAGCCAGAGGCACCTGTGGAGGGGACAGGGCGGCCCCTCCTGCTGCAGGGTCCCCACTCCCCCTGCACCCAGCCAGAGGCACCTGTGGAGGGGACAGGGCGGCCCCTGGCTGCAGGGCCCCCACTCCCCCTGCACCCAGCCAGAGGCACCTGTGGAGGGGACAGGGTGGCCCCTGGCTGCAGGGCCCCCACTCCCCCTGCACCCAGCCAGAGGCATCTGTGGAGGGAACAGGGCGGCCCCTGGCTGCAGGGCCCCCACTCCCCCGGCACCCAGCCAGAGGCACCGATGGAGGGGACAGGGAGGACCCTGGCTGCAGGGCCTGCTGATGAGAATGACCGGGCACAGCCAAGCTGGGACGCCTCTCCTCTAGCTTCAACATTCATCTCTCTGACCATTAGTCTGGACCAAAAAAGGGCACAAGGGGACCTTCTGATGTGGTAGAATTGTCCTCCATATTGTTTGGGATGTGAGTGAGTGAATGGATGATTGTATGGATGGTGGATGGATGGATGATGGATGGATGAATGAGTGATGGATGGGTGGGTGGATGTTGATGGATGGATGGATGGTGGATGGATGAATGATGGATGGATGGATGGATGATGGGTGATGGGTGGATGGATGATGAATGGATGAATGAGTGATGGATGGGTGGGTGGATGTTGATGGATGGATAGATGATGAATGTTGGGTGGATGGATGGATGGATGAATGGGTGCATGAGTGATGGATAGATGGATGATGGATGGTGGATGGATGATGGATGGATGGATTGGATAGATGAATGGATGATGGATGGATGGATGGATAGCTGATGGATGAATGAATGATGGTGGATGATGGACAGATGATAGATGATGGATGGATGGATGGAGGGATGAATGATGGATGAATGGATGTTGGATGGATGGATGATGGATGGGTGGATGGATGTTGGATGGATGGATGATGGATGGGTGGATGGATGGATGATGGATGGATGGATAGCTGATGGATGAATGAATGATGATGGATGATGGACAGATGATGGATGGATGGATGGATGGATGGATGGATGATGGATGGATGATGGATGGATGGATAGCTGATGGATGAATGGATGATGATGGATGATGGACAGATGATGGATGGATGGATGGATGGATGGATGAATGATGGATGAATGGATGGATGGATGAATGATGGATGAATGGATGGATGGATGGATGGATGATGGATGGATGGATAGCTGATGGATGAATGAATGATGATGGATTATGGATGGATGGATGGATGCATCATGCATGAATGATGGATGAATGGATGGATGGATGGATGTTGGATGAAGGAATGATGATGGATTATGGACGGATGATGGATGATGGTGGATGATGGATGGATGGATGATGGATGGATGGATGAATGATGGATGAATGGATGGATGAATGTATGGATGAATGGATGGATGAATGGATGTTGGATGGATGGATGTTGGATGGATGGATAGCTGTTGGATGAATGAATGATGATGGATTATGGACGGATGATGGTGGATGATGGATGGATGTTGACAGAGCCTGGTGGGAGCAAAGGAAGTGCTGACCGATGGGAAGACAGCCACCACCCCCAGCTCTGACCCATCTCACTGTCTCGCTCGGTCTGTGTCTGTAAACAGGAAGGCTCTGTTGTGCCCCAGATAAGAGGCAGCTCAATGCACTGGGCACGGGCTCTGGGCCCCTGACCTGGGCCGGGGGGACAGGGCTTGCCACAGGCTCCCAGGCCCTGTGGGATCCCTGACTTCACAGGAAGGAAGACGGAGGGTGATGGCCAGGAGAAAGGGTGACCTCTCGACCCCAGCACCAAGGAGCTGCCCCGACAGCTGACCACCCCATGGCCAGGCTCAAGCCTCAGGCTGCCCTTCAGAGGCCACGCAGCCCTGGCAGCCTGCTGGGTGCCCTGCTCCCGCCAGGGGTCCGGAGCCATGGGAAGCCCAGGCCTGACCAGCGTGCCCACCCCCTGCAGGGAAGGGCTGGGGCCAGGCAGGCCCGACAGCACCTCAGATACAAGGCCGCAGCTCGCAGCCCCTCCCCTGGACACCTGCCCGCCTGGTGGAAACAAGGTCTTCCCTCCTGAGCAACTCACTCCCCTGGCCCTCCGCCACAGAGATGGTGCAGCAGCGGGGTGAGACCCTGAGTGTCCATGGGAGTCCCCCACCGGCTCCTCCTGGGGCCGGGGCATCTCAGCATCATGCCACCTCCCCCCAGGCCCCGGGAGCAGTGAGCCGGCAGGTGTGGGCAGGCCGAGGCTGAGGCCGAGGGGAGAGGCTGTGCTGACTGGCCCCAGCCACCTCCTATTCCTCTTCCTCACCCGCCCCCCCACCCCCAGGCTGGGCTTCTGGCTCCTGCAACAAAGGCTCTGGACTTCCTCCTCGCTGGGCAGGACCCGGGGCTGCCCGCACCAGGACGGGCCGGCCGGCGGCGCCTCCACCACTGACTTCCTGGCCTTGACCTTGGCACAGGTCAGGCGCGGCCAGGGTCACCCATAGCCCCATTGTAGACCAGGAACCCACACCTCACACCTAGGAAGGTGCTCAAGGGGCGTGTGCGAGGCCAGGCCAGGCTCCGCGGTTCGCTAGCATCTGGACACGCCTTCACCTGGGTCAGTGGTTCTCAACCTCTGGCCCTTTAAATACAGTTCCTCATGCTGTGACCCAACCATAAAATTATTTTCGTTGCTACTTCATAACTGCCATGTTGCTGCTGCTATGAATCGTCATGTAAATATCTGATATGCAGGATGGTCTTAGGCGGCCCCTGTGAAAGGGTCGTTCGACCGCCAAAGGGGTCGCAACCCACAGGTTGAGAGCCGCTGACCTGGATGGAAGCTCCCGCCATGGAGACATGCCCAGTGCTCCACTCGCTGGGAGGCACTGGGAGGCCCTGGGAGGCACAGGCCCAGCTGGGAGGGGCCTCAGCTGCCCCATCGAACAGCTCACAGAGGGGGATCTTAGTCAGAGGCTGGGAGGCAGCACAGCCTGGGGGTTCCCCAGCCAGAGGGCACCCCTGCACCCACCCAGCCATGGAAGGGGCGGGGCTGGAGCCCTGACCAGAGCCGACAGTGGCCCCATGGCCCGCCAGGGGCAGGTTCTCAGGGGCTGGGAATGGGGGTGGGGCAACAGCTCCAAGGACACTGTGCCAGGGCGCAGGGACGTCCCGCTCACACACGTGCTCACACACACAGAGGATATCTGAGCCACTAGGACACGTGACGTGACGGGCAGTGCTGTGCTGGGGTCCCCAGAGGCGCCCCCAGAAGCCTCTAGGAGGGGCCTGGTGGGGCTTGGCTGTGCTATGCGGAGCCTGGGGACCGCTCCCCGTGCCTGTGGGCTCCGCAGGAAGGAGACCCCACCCTCACCCCACTCAGGCAGGAGGAGGCACCGGCCCTGCAGCCGCCCTCTGCCCTCCCGGTTCCTCCCCGGCTTCCCCTCCTGTCCTCCTGCTTCCCCTCCTCCTCTTCCCAGGACACAGATGGTGGTGGAAACAGCCTCCTTCATTCTCGGGAGCGTGACTCAGCCCTCAGCTGCCTCCTCAGCCCGCAGGCTGCCCAGGCCTCCAAGCCTCCTCCCGCATGGCAGGGCAGAGGGGCCGGGCGGCTCTGCCAGGACCCCACACCCTGTCTGCCCCGAAGCCTGGCCCACCCTGAGGAGGCCCCCCATTTCCTGCCTCCTGGCATCAGCACCCACAGTGAACAGCAGAGGGACACAGTGTCCAGGGGCTCCCCACAGGGTCCTGGGGGGAGGGCACGGAAGGGCCCTGGTCTGGTGCCAGGCTGAGTCCTGGGTCCAGGAGCTCTCCGTGGCTTCTACCTCTCTGTGGTTGGTCGCTGGGCCTGAGTCTCAGGTTGGTAACCTACCACCCTGATGTGGCCACGGATGAGAGAGCACAGACACGCTCATTCCCTGTCCCTGGGGGCGCCTCTGGGGACCCCAGCACAGCACTGCCCGTCACGTCACGTGTCCTAGTGGCTCAGATATCCTCTGTGTGTGTGAGCACGTGTGTGAGCGGGACGTCCCTGCGCCCTGGCACAGTGTCCTTGGAGCTGTTGCCCCACCCCCATTCCCAGCCCCTGAGAACCTGCCCCTGGCGGGCCATGGGGCCACTGTCGGCTCTGGTCAGGGCTCCAGCCCCGCCCCTTCCATGGCTGGGTGGGTGCAGGGGTGCCTGAGCAGCACGCTCGTTCCCTGTCCCTGAGCAGCACGCTCATTCCCTGTCCCTGAGCACACGCTCGTTCCCTGTCCCTGAGCACACGCTCCTTCCCTGTCCCTGAGCACACGCTCCTTCCCTGTCCCTGAGCAGCACGCTCATTCCCTGTCCCTGAGCAGCACGCTCATTCCCTGTCCCTGAGCACACGCTCGTTCCCTGTCCCTGAGCACACGCTCCTTCCCTGTCCCTGAGCACACGCTCCTTCCCTGTCCCTGAGCAGCACGCTCATTCCCTGTCCCTGAGCACACGCTCGTTCCCTGTCCCTGAGCACACGCTCCTTCCCTGTCCCTGAGCACACGCTCCTTCCCTGTCCCTGAGCAGCACGCTCATTCCCTGTCCCTGAGCACACGCTCATTCCCTGTCCCTGAGCACACGCTCCTTCCCTACCTGAGCAGCACACATATGTGTGTGCGCACAGGCACGATGGGAGAGACAGGCTCCCGCGTGTCCTCACCTTTTAAATTGCCAGATGCCCCATAAGCCTAAGTTGCCCTCATCCTGAGCTAATGCCCCAGGGGCCTGGCTGCCCTCACGGCCGAGCACGTGCCTCCCACAGTCGTCCCCACAGCGGGCGGTGGCCTGCGCTCCCCTTGCAGAGACCAAAGGCTAACTTTCAACATCCGCGCGTGCACACACACACACACAGACACACACACACATGTATGCACATCCTCACACTCTCACACCCTCAGCACCGCCTCGCTCACGCTCACACATGTGCTCACACACTAACACACGCATACTCGAGTAACCACCATCGCAGCCCCACTGCCCCCCGCCTTCCCCCCCGCCCCCGGGCCAGGGGTCTTTCATGCCATTAGTCAGGTCCCTGCCCGGCCCAGCCCTGCTCACACCCCCCTGCCCTCCCACCTCACCCTGCCAGACCGTGTCCACTGACTCTCCCCCTCCCTCCCTCACGTGTCCAAGGAGCTGCCCTGCCCCCCAGTGTACAGCGACCCCCCCGGCCCCGCCCTGCACTTCAGCTGGTCATTGAGGGTCAGTTGGCGGCCTGGCATCATCTCTGGAGAACCTGGTGATCACTTTCACATGCACAGACCCGACCAGGGGGCTTCCCACACCCACCTCCGGCCCCCAGCGGCCCTAGGCGGACGTCCTGTCCATCCCACTCCCTAGGGGCCAGCTCCGTGCAGCCAAGGGCCTGCCGGGCGGCCGCTCAGCACAGAGCAGGGCCGGCGGCAGCTCCAGGGCCCTGGCTGCTCCCGGCCACGCTGCCCACATCCCATGGGCGCACCAGCCTCTCCTGGGGCCTCCCCGGCGGCCGGGCCCACGGCTCTGGAATGTGGCCCGTGGGTGGTGCTCCCTGCTGGCACAGGGTCCTGCTGGGTGGGGGCCAGGCTGCACCTCCGGACTCCTGCCCCGCCTGCCTCCCCCCCACCACACCCTCTGCCACACCCCAGGACGGTGGCGATGACTCAGGCCTCCATCAGCAGCTTAGGGAGGATGCCACCATCCCTGTGCCAATATGGGGGGGAGGGGCGCAGAAGGGCCCAGGCTCCTCCAGCTGGGTCAGCAGGGACCCTTGGCCAAGGACTGAGCCCCACACCCCCGCTGGGGCACTGGGGCCGGACCGTCTCCTCTCGGGGAAAACGCACACAAAACCCACCTCAGGGAGCTGGGGGGGGGGGCAGCCCAGCTGGTGGGAGAGACAAATAGTGAGGGGGGGTCCCCCGGCTGCACCCCGCATGCCCCCAGCAGGCACAGAGCTACCTGCCAACTCCGCACCCACGCCCACTGCACCTCAGCCAGGCCTGGGGCTGGGCAGGAAGGGGGGACGGGGCTGATCCAGACCCCACCGACCAACTGACCGACCGGGAAGAACTAGCCGGCAGCCAGGCCCCCGAAGCCGAGCACAGGCACCGCCCCCCCGACCCCCAGGCGCCCTCCCCAGGCCTCACGGACCCCCAGAGCCCAGCTGCACCTCAAGCTGCTCTGCTCATCCAATTAGAGCTGGATTTCCAGAGAATTCCACACGCGGCCCAGTGTCAGGAGGGGAGAGGGTGGGGTAGCCAGAGGGCCTCCAGGGGAAGGCATCCTGAGGGCCTAGTGCTGGGCACACGTGGGGACAGCGGGGTTCATGCTGGGGCTCTGGGTAGAGCTCGCCCCCACCCCTCTCACCCACCCCCCCACCTCATCCTCACCCCCAACCCTCACCCTCACCCCCACCCCCAACCCCTGAAGTGTGGTAGCAATCATCTCAGGTAGAAACTATAGTTTAACTTTAACCCTGATGTTTGGCTTCTGTACTTATTTGCTTTGTTTAATAGAAAAGTTATTTTAATTTTCTGAATTATATAAACCACCCCATTCGATTCAATACCCTATTGATTGTCATGTGGATAGCCCATGGGTTGTGGTCATACTGGTCTTAGAAAGCACATTTTCCTTTACCTGGAAGGACAGCAGTTATCCCAAGGTCAAAGGGCGCCAGTTAACGCGTCCCTGTTGACTCGTGTTCCGGAGACCCAAAAACTGTGATTTAGAAAACATGCCTAAGTCTGACCAGCTTCCTCGTTCCAAACCTTGGGATGTAATCAATACCTTTGTGATCTTTGCCTATATAAATCTGGTGTTGTGGCCATCTTGTCACTATGAGATTTGGGAGAGCTGAAATGCCCCCTCATAGTCCTGGATTGCAATAAATGTGACTCTTTAATTCAACTTCTTGAGGCGTCCTTCTGTGATTCCCGGGGTACATTACAGCACCCACCTCCCACCCCCCACCCCTCACCCCTCACCCCTCACCCTCATCCCTCACCCTCACCCCCAACCCTACCCCCACCCCTCACCTTCACCCTCACCCTCACCCCCATCCCCCACCCCCACCCCCAACCCTACCCCCACCCCCTACCCCCACCCCACCCCCATTCCCTCACCCCCATCCCCCACCCCCACCCCCATGGTTCCTCCCAGGACTGACCTTTGCCAGCCTGGGCCTAGACGTCGCAGTGTGACCTGGGAAAGAGATGTCGCAATACACAGCCCGGGCCAGGAGAGCCGGGTCAGAGTTCAGTGGGACCGAGGGGAGATGAGATCCTTGGGGGGGGGGCAGTGGGAGGGGTCTCCCTGCGGCCAGAGCCCCAGTGTGGCTGCTGTGTTTCTGGGTAGAGACTCCTGTGCGCTGAGTCCTTAACACTGAGCTCAGGGCCTGCCGGCTCCTGGGGAAGCTGACCTGGGGCGCTCCACCCCCAGACCCCAAGCACTGCCGCGGGGACTCGGCCTCCAAACAGTAAAGCCTGCGCCCCAAGTGCAAACACAGCTCGGAGCAGGGCAGGGGAGGATCTGGGCGAGGGCGACGGTTAGGGGGAGGAGGAGGGGGAGGGTTAGGGTTAGGGTTAGGGTGAAGGTTAGGGCTAAGATTTGGGGTTTGGGTTGGGTTAGGGTTAGGGCAGTGATGGTAAACCACACGTGTCAGAGGTGACATGTGAACTCATTTTTTTGGTTGATTTTTCTTTGTTAAATGGCATTTAAATATATAAAATAAATATCAAAAATAGAAGTCTATGTTTTACTATGGTTGCAAAGATCAAAACATTTCTATGTGTGACAGGGCACCAGAGTTCAGTTAGGGTTTTTCAAATGCTGACACGCCGAGCTCAGAAGGTTCGCCACCACTGGGCTAGGGTTAGGGTTAGGGTGAGGGTGAGGGTTGGGTTAGGGTTAGGCCAGGGGTGGGCAAACTTTTTGACTCGAGGGCCACAATGGGTTCTTAAACTGGACCGGAGGCCGGAACCAAAGCATGGATGGAGTGTTTGTGTGAACTAATATAAATTCAAAGTAAACATCATTACATAAAAGGGTATGGTCTTTTTTTTTTAGATTTATTCATTTCAAACGGGCCGTAGTTTGCCCAGGGCTGGGTTAGGGTGAGGACTAAGGTGAGGGTGAGGGTTGGGTTAGGGTGAGGGTTCGGGTTCGGGTTGGGTTAGGGTGAGGGCTCGGGTTGGGTTAGGGTGAGGGTGAGGGTGAGGGCTCGGGTTGGGTGAGGGCTCGGGTTGGGTTAGGGTGAGGGTGAGGGTGAGGGCTCGGGTTGGGTGAGGGTTGTTGGGTGTCAGCTGGCGTCTCTGACTGCCGCTCTGCGCATGTCCACAAGTGGCCGCAGAGCGAGTATTGATTTCAGGGTTTTAAATACATTTTATCGAGTTTGTTAAAAACAAAATCTGCAAGTGAGAGAACCTCCCGTAAGATGATAGTCAGATCGAGAGGCTACGGCCCGCCCCCTGCCTGCCCCCCGCCCCCCCACCCCTCCCGGAGCAGCGAGGAGCCGGGCTGACCCTCCTCCCGGGCACGCAGAGGCCGGCCCCAGGGGCTGCAGGGGGAGTCTGGGAAGCCGAAAGCCCGCCATGAGGGTCGACCAGGCCCCGCGGCCAAGCTGCCGGGACCCAGAGCAAAGGGCTGAGGAGAGGCGGGGTGTAGGCGGGCGGGCCAGGCCGGGCGCACAGCTGCTGGAGCGGGAATGGCTGCCCCAGGTTCCGGAGCTGCTCGGGCAGGGCTGCTGCCCCAGCTCTCACCCCCCGGGTGCAGCTACCCCTGGAGTGAGAGGGAGGGTGTGAGGCGGGGAGTCAGTGGGGGGGTTGGGGGTGGGGGTGAGTTGATGGGTAGGTGGGTGGGTGGGTGGATGAGGGGTGGGTGGGGTGGGTGAGGGCAGGTGAGGGGTGAGGGGTAGGCGGGTGGGTGAGGGGGCGGCCACGCTCTCGCTGACATCTTTCTGTAGCAGCACTGGAGGTTGCCCCAGGGCATCCGTGTGGGACACAAAAGGGTAAATGTTTTAGAGGAAAAGGCGTTGGGTGAGGAACTGATCAAACCGATAAATGAAATGAAACCCTCTCGTGGGAAGTGCCTGCCCCCACCCGGTCGCCCTGGTGTCACCTCGTCACCTCGCCTCGAAGGCCGAGCTGGGAAGGCCTCTCTCTGAGAAGTGCCCACCCCGCCTGCCGCCCCGGCAGGGCTCCCGCTGGCAGTGCCGCCCCGGCAGGAGGCAGGAGGCAGGAGGCCGTGAGAAGCTGCCCCGGCTCACTGAGGCTGGGCCGGGCCCTGGGGGTGGGTGTGGGCGGCTGGGCGGTGACCTGCCCCTCAGGGTCCGGGCAGCTGTGCCTCCTCTGGGGCAGGTTCCCAGGCAGCAGCCGGACGGTCTCGGGCTGAGGCTCGGGGTCTGTTTGCTCCCAGGCCCAGGGGGTGAGGCTGGGCTCAGGGCAGAGGCCCACCCCCAGCAGGACCGTCCTCGCGCCCAGGCCAGGCCGGAAGGTCACCCTGTCCTCCCGGCATTCCTCCCTCCACCGGGTCAGCAAGCCACCTACCGACCCACCTACCGACCCACCACAGCCGGCAGCCGGGCGCCAGCGGCCGGGAGGAGTCAGCTGGCCGAGCCTCCCATCCCACTTCCTGGTGCGGCCAGAACAGGGGCCCTGGGGCCAGGCAGAGGCCGGAGCCCCGTGGGGCGGGGTGGGGAGCTCAGAAAGGCCGGAGCTGGGGGAGGGCTGGCGGCCCTCCTGGCAGAGGCAGCCCGCACATTCTAAGAACCTGAGTCCCGTCCAGACGCAGGTCCCGGCTGGAGGGCGTCCCCGAGGCGGCAGCACCTCCTCCCGCTTTCCTGGGCGCGGCCCTCCATCAGCCTGGCCTGTTGCCAGGCACCGCTCCTGTGCGGGCAGAGGCCTCCCGGGCCGGGCGGGCTGGGCCGGGGCCGCACGTGCTGGGCATGGACAGCGGGCCTTGTCCCACCATGGAGGGCCACCCTGAGCACCGAGAGGGCACGAGGTCGGCCAGGGCAGGAGCTGGAGCCGGGCTAGAGCCAGCGGGACCCAGGGCTGAAGCGTCCAGTGCCCTTCCCTCGGCCCATCCCCTGCTCGGACCCTGCCCACCCACCTGCCCACCATCTGCCCACCACCCACCTGCCCACCACCCACCTCCCAGCACCCACCTGCCCACCCACCTACCCACCACCCACCTCCCATCACCCCACCTGCCCACCACCCGTCTCCCACCCACCTGCCTCCCACGCCCCACACGTGGCAGGTCTGAGGGGAGACCAGTCCAGACAGAACAGCCTGGAGACACTTCACCCCTGTTTGTCTCAGGCTGGTTACAGCCCCCAGAGACACTGGTCTTGTTTACAGATGGGGAAACTGAGGCCGGGCGGTTCCTGTCCCATCGGAGCCCGAGGTCATATGCTGAGGTGTGAGCGCAGCCCTCAGGGCAGGCCTGAACCTCCCTCAGACTGGCACCGGGCAGGGGCGCCTGGCGAGCCGGCCGGGCCTGGTGCAGCTGCTCAGGGAGCCAGTGCCTGTGGGTGCGGTGCCGGCAGGGCTCAGGGCTCAGGGCTCAGGGCTCAGGGCTCAGGGCTCAGGGCTCAGGCTGGGCAGCTCTCTCCAGCCCCTCCTGAGGGGAGCCCCAGGCTGGGCAAGGTGGGGGCACGGACAGGGCGCCCACCAGGTTTGGCAGGACAGGAAGAGGAGGTGACAGGGAACAAGGCTCAGGGCTCAGGACTGGGGGGGGGGCGGGCAGCTCCCCCAGACCTTCTGCCTACACCCCCTCCCCCCAGTCCACCCTGCCCAGAGACCAGAGCTGCCCGGGCAGTCAGGGAGGGCTGCGCGGAGGAGGCGGCGGGGCAGGCCTGGGTGACCTGGATGCTCCCCGTCCCAGAAGCCCACGAAGAGCCATCTGCCAGGAGGAAGCCGTGGGAGCTCGCGATCAGCGGCCTGAGCAGGTCCCGCGTGGGGACCGAGGGCGGTGCGCGCCGGGAGGAAGCGGGGCGGCGCAGGGGACCAGGAAGGGCGGGCGGAGCAGCCCGGTCCCAGGTGGGCGGATAGCCAGGTGCGTCCGCCCCCCGCGTCCCCCCAGGAGCCGGCCCGCGGCTGGGCAGGCGCGGAGCCCGCGGGAGGCCGGCGGGCGTTTACAGGCGCGGGGATCCCCGCGCACCCCGAGGCCCGCCGCGACCCCCTCCCGGCTCCGCCCCCGGCCCGCGCCGGCTCCCCACGTGGCGGCGGGCGGGGCGGGGCAGGGCGGCGCCTCCCCTTCCTCCCGAGCCCAGCCAGAGCCGCCGGAACCCGAGCCCGCGCCGAACCGGCGGAGCCGAACCGCGCGGAGCCCGCGGGGCCGCTGTCCGCCGCCCCCGCCCATCGGACTGAGCGCGGCCGCACCCCGGACCCCTGGCGCCGCCCCCGCCCAGTAAGTTCGCTCCCTCTGGGCCCCCAGGGCCGGGGGAAACTGAGTCCGGGGAGGGGAGGGGAGGGGAGGGGAGGGGAGGGGAGGGGAGGGGGCCTGGGCTGTGGGACGGGGTAGGACCAGCGACGCGTGCGCCCCATGCGCCCCCCATGCGCCGCCCCCGCGCCGCCCCCGCGCGCCCCCCACGCGCCCCCAATGCGCCCCCCACGCGCCCCCAGTGCGCGCCGCCTGTGGGTGGCGGGTCGGGTCGCCGGGCTGGGCTGGGACTCCGCCCGGTGCCGGTGCCGCACAACTTCCCCGCCTCGCGGCCGCCACATCCTGGCGGTGAATCAGCCGCAGTTGGGAAAATAAACTTGCACTCGGGGTTCGCCGCCTCTGGCCCCGCGAGGCGCGCAGCCTGCGGCCCCCCTGGCCCGTGCTGGGTCTGGGCGCCTCGGAGCAGGTGGGCGCACACGCAGCCGGCGCCCCCACAGGTGCCCGGGGAGCAGGCTTCGGGGTGGGGCTGGCGGGCGGGGTGACCGACTGGCCTGTGCTCCCCAGCCCCCCCCGCCCCCCTCTCTGAGGACCCAGGAGGGACTGGACCTCAGGAGCGAGGCTGGGGTGGCCGCCGGGGAGGCTGTGGCCCAGGGCCCGGGCCGCGTGGTGGCCCCCGCAGTTGGGACCCCAGCCTATTGCCCCGGACCAACCCGCCAGGGAGACGAGGACCCCCGCCGTCAGGCACCCCCACATGGAGCCCCACCCCTGCTTCCTCTGGCCGTGGGCCTGGCCAGGGCGCTGGCCTCAGTTTCCCCGCAGTGGCTCCGGCAGGGGAGGAGGCAGGGACTCCGAGCCCGAGCAGGGCAGGGCCGTGGGGCGCCTTCAGCGAGCGGGGATGACGATTCAGGGTCTGGGTCTGAGGCGTCTCCCTGTCCCCGACCTACCGACCGCTGACCAGGCCCTGCCCTCCCACCCGCTCCCTGCCAGCCCCCTGCTCGGGGCTGCCGGCCAGACAGGTCATGAGGGCGCAGGCGGGAGGCGGGGTGCTGGGTAGTGAGTGGACTGAGGTGGGCAGGTGGCTGCCTTCCTGCAACTGCAACCACCCAGGCCGCCTGTCTGCCCCCAGCTCCGCCCCCTCACAGCAGCGGGGGGCGCTTTGTGGAGGTGCTGATGGGCTGTCGACCTAATTGCACACGCCTCACCCCGCATTCCATTCCGGGACCTGGGAGCTCCCGCCTTAAATAGACTGCGCGCCTCTCATCAGAGGGCACTCTGTGTTCCAGGTGGAAGTTCGCGCTGGGAAAGGCTCGGGAGGGGTGCAGATGGCTGGGGCACGCCTATGGGTGCCACCTGTGGGGGTGGGTGCCGCCTGTGGGTGCAGGGCGCCATGCAGCCAGCCCCGGGGAGTCCCTCTCCTGGCCAGTGGCCTGGGTCCGGACCTGGAGGTGGGCTCGGTCCCTGACTTTTGAGGGTGCCCAGAGGAGGATCGGGGAGACAGGGGTGAGGCCTGACTCCGCTGCCCGGCCCCTCCCCCACTGCAGTGTGGCACACAGCAGGCGTCTAATGGTTGCATGGTTCAAGGCCCATGGACACAGTGCATGTGGAAGCCACACTGACCTGTTTCAGGACGGGGTCAGGAGTGTGTCTGGGGGGACAGGCCAGGAGGCGGGGGGCGGTTTCAGGCCAAGCAGGAGCCAGTCTGCAGGGCTGTCCCCAGGGGGTGGAGCCAGGCCTGGGGACCCCGAGGTCCAGGCTGAGCAGGCGGCTTCATCCCTTTAGATTCAGTGGTTCTCAACCTTCCTAATGCCACGACCCTTTAACACAGTTCCTCATGTTGTGGTGACCCCCGACCATAAAGTTATTTTCGTTGCTACTTCATAACTGTCATGTTGCTACTGTTATGAATCATAATGTAAATATCTGATATGCAGGATGTATTTCCATTGTTACAAATTGGACATAATTAATCACATAGTGATTCATCACAAAAACAATATGTAATTATTCATGTGTTTTCCGATGGTCTTAGGTGATCCCTGTGAAAGGGTCATTCGACCCCCAAAGGGGTCGCGACCCACAGGTTGAGAACCGCTGCTTTAGAGGGAGGGAGTGCATGGTAGGGGGTGAGCTCCCCGTCCCCAGAGGTGAGAACAGCATCCAACCCTCGGCTTCCTGTTAGGGGGACCCCGCTCCTGCCAGCCTCACCTGTAAGGAGGGTCCTGCCCAGGCCACCACCGCACACCAGGCAGCCGAGTCCTGAGGCCGCCAGGTCTGTGGGCACAGCTGTCCCCGCTGCCCGGCCCAGAGGCCACGTGGTGAGGGGAGCTCCCTGGTGACCGCAGCTGCCTCCCCCACCAGGCAGGGAGGGGCAGGAGGGCCTGTCCCCGGAGGGGCCACAGCTGTGCTCTCAGCGCCTCCTGAGGTGTGACAGCTGGGAGCCTGGTCTGTCCCCATCGGCATTCCCACCCGGCACCCTGAGCAGGAATGAGTGAACCTGCCTGCAGTCGGGCCCCGCTCCCGCCCTCACGCCTGCCCGCCGCCGAGGGTCTGGTATGGCGATTGTCACTTCTCAGGGTGACCTGTAACCTGGGGGCCGGGTTACAGAATCGGCGCCACTGTCTTGCAAGAGGCATTTATAAAGCCCCTACTGTGTGCATAGGCCTTTGCAACTGGGCTAGAGGGTGGAGGGTGGAGGACACCGCGCTGGCAGACAGAAGGTGAGAACTGGCCGGCCGGCTACCCCTCCCTCCTCACCGCTGTAGTGCCCGGGGCCCGGGTGGGTGAGGGCCTCAGGGAACCCGCCTGGGGGGCAAAGACTGTTCCCTTTCTCCAGTGGGTGCCGCTGAGCGCCTCACATCGAAGCCCAGTGGGGAGGCTCACCAAGGGCACAGGGTCCTAGGGGAGGGCCAGGCGGCCGGGTGTCCCTGCGCAGCCCCGGGCCTGCCCTCAGCTGCCGTGGGCTGAGTCCGGCCCCTCCCTGTGCCCAGCCAGTGCCCCCCCCACACGGGGAGTCCCCGCAGACCTGGCCCGGGGGGCAGGGTCCTCCCGTCCTGGGCTTGATCCTGGCCCTTGCCAAGTGCTGGTGGGCCCCGGCCAGCGTGTGAGGGCCTCAGTCTCCCCGCCTGTGCCTGGCCCCCGCTCCCCGATGTGTGCAGCCTGCCTCCCCCGCCATCCGCATCCCGTCCTGCTTTTGCTCCAAGTACAGCTCGCCCGGCCGCCCGCGCACGGCAGCAGAGGCAGACATCTGCTCCTCCCCCCGTGGGCTGGCTGCTCCCCGTGCGCAGCCCTGAGCAGCCTGAGAAGGGAGCCCCGTGCTCAGATCGGACCCCGCCCACTTTGAGGGCACCCTGCCCACCGGGCACTGCTCGGCTGTCCCCTCTGAGAGGAGGTGGGGGAGCAGCCAGGGAGGGGCCGTGCTGGTGATTCAGGCTCAACCCACTCAGGCTCCCTGGAGTAGAACACTGTGACCATTTTACAGATGAGGAAAGCGAGTCTGGAAAGGGCCTGCTCCTCCCCCGCTTCCCGCCGGCCACCCAGCAAGGAATGCCACCAGCATCCTGAGCCAGATGCCAAGGACCTTGCTGGCCCGGTTGGGTCAGGCTCCTGGCGCTGCCCACATGGGCAGGGGTGGGGTCGGCACCCACATGCTCATGCCCCTTGGAGGATGGGATCAGGGCCCACAGAGCCTGGTCTGACCCAGAACTGAGCTGCCCCTTTGCCCAGCCCGGCCCGGCCCTGGCCACAGCCCCTGGCAGTGCCAAGTTGTGCGGCCTGGCCCCTCCTCCACCCTCAATCTGCTGCTTTGTTTTCTCTGCTCAGGGCGGGCAGCCTGGGGCCGGGGCACAGGACCGGGCTGGGGGCAGGGGCGCTGCAGAGCTGCTTGTGGTCGGGGAGAGGGACCCAGCAGCGCGTCCTTCCTGTGCCCTCAGAGCCTGTGGTGGAAGCTGTGGATGGTCAAACGCTGCCCCTGTGGCCGCCCGGTCCGCCCTGCCCACCCCCACCACGGTCTGCACACATCATCCCTCCAGTGTCCATGTCGGAACTGGCTCAGCCACAGCCGGGCCCGCGGCCACCGCCACCCTTGGCCCGTGCTGCTCCCCCAGCTGGGCGGCCAGGCTCTGCCCCAAGGGTGTTGGAGGTGCCAGGCCCTCAGGAACTCGCCCCTGCCCTGCTCCTGTGCAGCTGGGGAGGCGAGGGCAGAGGTCGCTGCCAGCCCTGGGTGCAGGTGGAAGCGAAAGCCGGGCTTCCTGGCGAGGCGCCTCCACCCTTCCTGTCCTCCCACTGCCGGGCTTGGCCAGCCGCAGGGGGGTGGGGGGGCGCTCCCAGCCCATTCCCAGGAGACAGTGCCGGCCTCGGACTGCACTCGTGCTGGGAGGAGGACCCCCTGCACGGGGCAGGCCCGAGGCGGCACTGCCCACCCCCTCCGTAGGTGTTTCCTGTTTGCCCAAGTCCTTTGCCCACCTCTCTGTGCCTTCCACCTGCTCTATCCCTAACCCAGGAGGGTGGGTGCGTGGAGGACGTGGCCGGGCCGGGCCTGGGCACAGCGTGTCTGCCTGCTCCCAGATCCTGGGGACACAGTGGGCCAAGCCCTGGCCTGCCTCCCGGACCCACCAGCCCCTACCCCGGCCCGTCTCCCTGTCTGTGCCGTGGAGACCCAGCTCCGGCTCTCCCCTTGCTCGCTGAGCTGGGGCAGCCACTCAGGAGATGTGTGGGTCCTCTTTGCTCTGTCTTCTCTCTCGTTCTAATTATGAGAGCGGCCATATTCACCCGATGCAACCTCGGTTCGTATTCGTGTGTGTGTGTGTGTGTGTGTGTGAGTGTGTGTGTGTGTGACGTCATAGTCCCCGCAGTGTGCTGCCCAGCTCGTGCCCTGCTCCTCATCTCCGTGGTAACGGCGCTGCGCCCACGACCCCCGCCTGGGGTGAGCCTCTCGGGTGACCCACGGGCAGTGAGGGCTCGCCAGGGCTCAGGCTGGTCGGGGAGATGACGGCGTGCCGGAGCTCAGGAGCGGGGATGGTGGGAGGAGAGGAACAGGTCGTGGGGAGGCTGTCTCCCCCGCAGGGCCCGGGCTGCCCCCGAGCGCCAGGAGCTTCCAGGAATGAAATCCAAGGGTTGCCAGGCAGTGGAAAAATTTGGGTTCCTGGAGGAGCTAAGAATAGAGAGGCAGCCCCTGCTCCCCGTTCCGGAATCCCGGCCTGCCATCTGCCTGCCCACCCGGGGAAGACAGGCTCGCTCTGCACACCCCGCTGGCTCGGGGCCTAGAGGCACCCAGTGCTGTGAGCACGCTGGCAGGGCCATCCGAAGCTGCCTTCCACCCCGGCAGCCCCCCACCCCCACCCCCCGTCCCCTGAGCCCCTCTGCCAACGTTGGCAGGGATCCAGGAACAGGAGGCAACACCTGCTTCCCAAGGGGCCAACCTCTGGCCGGGAGGCGGCTTCCCCATCCCACCAGGCTGCCCACAGCGCGGTAGGCCTGTGCCCAGGACACAGCTCCGTGCCTGGTGCCAGCCTCAGAGGCTCACCCCATGACTCAGTTTCTCCATCTGCACAGCAGGGCCCAGGTAGCTGGTCTCTGAAGTCTGGGGACCCTGTCTCTGCCCCCCTCGGCCACACATACACATACACTCAGCTTGACAGACAACCACCAGGCAGGGCGGCGCCCTCTGGCTTCCCAGGAGACCCCGCCGCCGCCGCTGCCCAGGCATGTGAGTGCCTTATGGAGGTGCCCGCATCACCGTGCTGGCCCCGTGTCCCAGGAGGCGGCCAAGAGGCCCCGGAGCCAGTGTCCTGTCCCGGCTCCTCCAGGCCCAGCCTCTGTCTGGCCCCGGGGCACTCGGCCCCGCGGCACTCGGCCCCGCCTCAGGGCAGCCAGGCCATTGGGTGACCCAGCACAGCTGGAGGGAGGCCCTGCCTTCAGGAGCCCCCGCTGAAAGGAGGCACGACCCCCCCCCCAGGGGTAACCCCGCGTTATCGGTAGAAAAAGGTGAACCATCCCACTCGGATGAGCCTCACAGCATCCACATAGTCCCCCCGAGGTTCCAGGGTGCAGGGGCGGGGTGCCTGCCTAGCGGGCAAGTGGGGGCACTGCAGCGCCGCGGGGTGCTGGGAGCCCCGAGGGCCCGGATGGTCCTGCTCTGCCTGCTTCACCGGGGGTGCTGGCGCCCAAAGCTCATGAGCGTGAATTCCTGTGCAGGCGCCGCCCGCCGCCGGGGAGCGCTGAGAACAGCCGCATTCCTGAGCTGGGCCCCGCCCCGCCCGCGGGAGGCCCCGCCCCTAGCATGCTGCCACGCCCCCAGGAGGCCACGCCCCTCCGCTGGGGGAGCGCTGAGAACAGCCGCATTCCTGAGCTGGGCCCCGCCCCGCCCGCGGGAGGCCCCGCCCCTAGCAGGCTGCCACGCCCCCAGGAGGCCACGCCCCTCCGCTGGGGGAGCGCTGAGAACAGCCGCATTCCTGAGCTGGGCCCCGCCCCGCCCGCGGGAGGCCACGCCCCTAGAAGACTGGGAGGCCACGCCCCGCCTCGTGAGAGGGAGCCGGGAAAGTCCCGAGGCCGCGGTCTGGGCGCCAGGCCCGGCTGGGAGCGGGACACAGCCCGCAGGCAGGGCCGGGCCGGGCGGGGAAGCGGGTGGAGGCCCAGCGTCCACAGACCCAGCGCAGCCCTGAGCCCCTCGCCCACCGGCCAGTTGCTCCACCGAACACCCTGCTGTCAGCCTGCAGAGGGAGCGCCGAGTGGTCCCTTCCAGGGGCCTCGCCGCGAGCCCGGGATTGAGCCCTCCTCCCAGGAGCCGCCTCCAGGGCCGGGCGTGGTCAGGAAGGGCGTTGCCCAGCCCTGCCCCCCAGAGCAGCACAGGCCGTGCCTTAGGGTGCGAGGCCTGGCCCGGGCCGCTCAGCTCCCTGCCCCCCACCCGCCACCCGGAGGCCTGGTTCAGCTCTGCCCACTGAGCCCTACCCCCTGCCACCCAGATCCCAGCTGCTGCGGCCCGGAGTCGCCTCCAGGGCAAGCAGGAGAGGGAGGGCGCTCTGTAGTATTACTGCCTGTATGTATGTTAATTGTTACTATGTACATACAATAACATGCGTGTAATATATGTACACTTACATTATACAGGTGGATAGGTTAAAATACAGAAAAAAAAGGGGTGCCCTGAGGGGGCTGGGGTGCCCTGTGTGACAGTTTGGGGAGCACATTTGGCTGTCCCTGGTGGGTCCTGAGCTGGAGGAGGGGACAGAACTCGGGAAGCCCCGCCAGTGACCCATCAGCCAGGGCGTTGCCCCTGGAGACGGAGGCCTGACTTCCTGCAGGTCTCCTGGAGCGCCGCTTCCGGGGCTGGTTCCTGCAGATGGGGGCCCGGTTCCTGGTGGCTGCGGGTCAGAGCGCTATCTGGACTTGTGGCCTGGCCCCGCTCCATCTCCAGCTCAGTCACTCGGCCTGGAAACCGGCGGAACGCTTCTACGGGGCGTGCTCTGCCCGGGACCTGCCGGTGGGCACCCCAGCAGGAGAAAGGCTGCCCCCACCCAGCCCGGGTCCCCATGAGCTCACTGACCTGCCTGGACACCCGTCCACACCAGACCCTGGCCAGCACTCCCCCTCGGTGTCCAATGGGCTTGGCCAGCGGTGCAATCGGCTCCAGGACACAGAGCACAGGGTCTTTATGGGCAGATGGGATCGGTCACCTCCCCCCCCAGACCAAAGGGACCCCCTAAGTGGGGTCTTTCCAGGGAGGGAGCCATGGCCGGGGGCGGGTCGAGGCGACACTGGCCGGCTTTACTGCATCCAGGGACCCCTGGGGCTCTCGGCTGGGCAGGTCACTCGGGAGGCCAGCAGCCTGGCCTGGGAGAGTTCTGTGTCCACTCAGCCTGTGCCAAGGAAGCAGGGACTGGGCCAATGGGAGCCGGGAGGGGAGGGCCAGTTCTGGGCGCCTCTTTAAGCAGCAGCACCCCAGGGGGTGGCCGTGTGCACGCGGGGCCCGTCCCCCACATGGTGCTGGGAGCGGCCCTTCCCTGCCACCGGGAGGGCCCGGGACTGCAGCCATGAGGAGCCAGGAGAGCATGCGGGGCAGCCCGCGGCCGGGCCCGGGATGGGTGGGCAGAGGCAGCCGGAAGGTCTTGCGCATCTGGGTGAGTGGATGGTGCGGGGCCAGGAGGGCTGGGCCTGGGAGGGGGTGTTATGAGCACCCCAACACTGCCTTTGCTGCCTGTCGGATGCTTCCAGTCGGCTGGTGCCAGAGGTGCAGGGGAGGAAACTGAGGCTCAGACGGGGCAGTGACGTGGCCAAAGTCTGTTGGCAAGGGCCAGGGCTGGGCGCCCACCCAGGTCAGCCAGGCCGCCTCCTGGGAGGACCCCGGGGGTCCCAAAGAGGAGTTGACGGGGGTGGGGGGGCGAGGAGGCGGGGAGCCGAGATGCCGGGCCCCCGGGCTGTGCTCTGTGTTCCCAGCAGGCCCCGGGGTGGGCTCCAGGAGCCCAAGGGAGGACACCCACCACCCTCACCCAGGAAGGGGGCCTCCTGGAGGGGCAGGCACCTGGGCTCTTGTCCCGGCTCAGCCCCAGTGCCTGCCTGGCCTCGGACGGCCCCTGCTCTCCCCTCTGAGCTCCCCGGTGCAGCAGCTGTAGAGCCAGGGAGGCCTGGCCACTCCAGGGCCCCCTGGGGTCCAGGCTCACTTGGCTCTGCCATTTCCAACTCTGGGGCGGTGGGCACATGGCCTGGCTTCTCTGGGTGCCCCCTCGAACCCCCTCCTGTAGAGTGGGGTGTACGCTCCTGCCTCCGGGTGCTGGGAGGCTGAGGGCTGGGCGTGCGGCCCAGTGGCGTCGCCATGCCGGCCCTCCGGCTCTCCCCCAGCGTCTCCACACGGCCCTTCTCAGCCGCTAAATATAAGACCCGAGCCATACATGGCTGCAGCAGCGTGGCCGCCCTGCCCTTTGGGGCCAGTTCCCAGGGGCTGTGGCTGAGGACAGCGTCACTGCCGGGGAGGGGGCGGGGTGGTGGTGATGACACAGAGGCACGTGCTTGGGGGGGCGTTCTGGGCAGGGCCACCCCTGCTGGAGCAGATCCGGGTAGACCTCCGAGAGCCGAGGACCTAGGGGCACCCGGCCCTCCACCCGCACGCAGGTGACACACAGACCCACAGAACCAGGCCTGGCAGGGCTGCTCCCCGCGGGGCCCTGGTCTTGCCCAGAACCGGATGGGCGTTGGGCATGACCCTCGCGTCGCACCCCCCCCCCCCCCGCCAGCCCACTCATGCACTTCGGGCAGCCTGGAGTGCCAGGGCCCAGAGTCATTGTGCCCTTCTGGCCCATCCAGTGGGCAGGGGCTGTGCCCTGGGGAGATAAGGGCGTCCCAGACACAACACGCTTGTTGCATTGTCACCACTGGTCCGGGGCGTTGCTGCCCGGGTGGCTGTGGGGTCGAGGTGCACACAGCAGGGCCGTGCTGCCGCCTCTGGTCAGGGGTGGGTGCGGGAGCACCAGGCTCGGGGAGCGCTGGGAAAACGTTTGGTGGGTGGGGGTACCAGGCGGAGGACTGAGCCCTGGCTGGGCCCTGCCTGGGCCCTGGCTGACCCCCGCTAACCTCCGGCCCCGCAGTTCGGCAAGATGTCGGTGAAGGAGGGCGCGCAGCGCAAGTGGGCGGCGCTGAAGGAGAGGCTGGGGCCGCAGGACGCGGACCCCACGGAGGCCAACCTGGAGAACGCGGACCCCGAGCTCTGCATCCGGCTGCTGCAGATGCCCTCGGTGGTCAACTACTCGGGCCTGCGCAAGCGGCTGGAGGGCAGCGACGGCGGCTGGATGGTGCAGTTCCTGGAGCAGAGCGGCCTGGACCTGCTGCTCGAGGCCCTGGCGCGCCTGTCGGGCCGCGGCGTGGCCCGCATCTCGGACGCCCTGCTGCAGCTCACCTGCATCAGCTGCGTGCGCGCCGTCATGAACTCGCAGCAGGGCATGGAGTACATCCTCAGCAACCAGGCCTACGTGCGCCAGCTCTCCCAGGGTGAGCCGCTGGGCGCCGGGGGCGGGCCGCGGACAGGAAGGCGGCCTCAGCAACTCTGTGGGAGGCTCGCGGCCATGCCAGGCGGCGGGAGGGCTGGGGGCACAGGAGGAGACAGCGGGGCTGGGCAGGCAGGGAGGGCTTCCTGGAGGAGGCGCCCGTTTCCCATTTGTCCCAAGTCTGAGACACCCCTCCCCCCAGCCAGGTCACCTTGGAGCCCTGGTCCCTCCACCAGCTGCACCTAGTTGCCCCCTCTGTTTTATGGCTTTGCCCCAATTCTCCACCCAGCCTGTTGCTGGTTCGGGCTCCACTCCCCGCCCCCCCACTTTCCCATCCACTGTGGCAGCTGGAGTCACTGGGTCAAAAACAAAAGTCCACCCGAGTGATCTTACACTCCACCTGGTTCCAAGCCCCGGGCCCTAGCCTGCCAGAGCCCTTCAGGTCTGGCCGGCCCTGCTGGCGGCATCGTCCACTCCCCCTGGCCCTGCCCCTGCCCCTGGGGGCTTCTGGAATGCGGGCCCCAGGCTCCACCTCCATACCAGGCTGCTCTCCGCTTTGTGTCTGCACAGTCCTGCTCCCCCTGTAAGTTCCAGCTCACTGTCACCTCCTCCAGTGAGTCTCAGGGGTAGTCCTCAGCCCTCGGGACACCCCCAGGTCACTGTGTGTCCCTGGCCCAGCAGGCCTGCTGTCCCGTGGGGTGACAGAGTCCCTCCTGCTTGGGGCTCCAGGGGCGGCAGTGACGGGCGGGTGCCAGTGTGGGTGAGCGAGAGAGCGGTCACCTCATTCCTGTCTGACCCCGTCCCGGCCTGGCCGTGCCCAGCTGTAGAGTCCTCTGTGATGTGCTCTCAGCCGGGCCAGGCGAGGGGCACCCCCAAACTTTCCGGCTGGGGATGAGGTGGGAGGCAGGCGGTAGAGTTCAGAGAAGACCCTGTGGGCGGTGGGTGGGTGCAGAGCGCCCCCTGGTGTTTGCCTGCTGCCCCGCATTCCTAGCTGAAGTGTGGCAGTCCTGGGCAGAGAGGGAGCCCTGGCCTGGATGCCCGGGCCCCCCACTGAGACACCCCTTCCCCACCGCTCCCCCGGCCCTCGGCAGCTCTGGACACGTCCAACGTGATGGTCAAGAAGCAGGTGTTTGAGCTGCTGGCCGCCCTGTGCATCTACTCGCCCGAGGGCCACGCCCTGGCCCTGGACGCCCTGGACCACTACAAGGTGGGCGGCGGGCGGGCGGGCGGGTGGGCAGGGGCAGGGCCTGGGCGCAGGCTGACACCCCCCCTCCCCCCCCCGCAGACGGTGTGCAGCCAGCAGTACCGCTTCAGCGTCGTCATGACGGAGCTGTCCGGCAGCGACAACCTGCCCTACGTGGCCACCTTGCTCAGCGTGGTCAACGCCATCATCCTGGGCCCCGAGGACCTGCGCACCCGCACCCAGCTGCGCGGAGAGTTCATCGGTCAGCCGCCTGCCTGCGTCCCCCCCGGGGGATGCCCAGCACCCCGACCCCCCACCACCGCCCAGGCCCTGAGAAAGGCTCCGTTCCGGGCCCTGAAAGCAGCCTGACCCCCCACCCCAGCCGCTCCCTTCGTGGACAGGGGCCTCGGGACCCCCAGCCTGAGCCGTGGAGGCTCTCGGTGGGAGGCAGGTTCCTGACCCCGGTCCAGTGGTGACAGGGACCCCTGGACGGTCACCACGAGTGTCCCCCGAGATGTCTCCCTCTGAGCTTCCTGTCCGGGTGCCCTGTGGGAATGGCAGGGACCCTCCCACCGCACGCTGGTCTCGGGGTGTTGGGGCCCAGGGGAAGGCGTCAGAAGGTACAGTGACTGGAGGATGGGGCCGCTGACCCTCCGTCCCTCCCCAGGGCTGCAGCTGCTGGACGTCCTGACACGGCTTCGGTGAGTCCCCCTGCTGCTCCTGCCCTGCCCCTCCCCCAGCTCCCACGGAGTGCCTCCAGGGGGGCAGGGGGCCCAGGTCCCAGGTCCCAGCGAGAGCCCAGCCATTGCTTCCCTGCCCTGGGCAGCTGCCCCTAGAGCTAGGGCTGCCACATGCGGACAGGACACGAGTTGAATTGACTTTAGACCGACAGGGTTGCTGTAGTATAAGCACATCCCAGATGGTGCATGGGACGCACTTACGCTCAAAACCATTCATTGTTTCTCTCATATATATATATATATATATATATATATATATATATAATCAATATATATACTGATTTCAGAGAGGAAGGGAGAGGGAGAGAGAAACATCAATGATGAGAGAGAATCGTGGATCGGCTGCCTCCTGCACGCCCCACACTGGGGATCAAGCCTGCAACCCAGGCATGTGCCCTGACTGGGAATTGAACCGTGCCCTCCTGGTTCATAGGTCAACGCTCAACCACTGAGCCAGGCTGGCTGGGCCTGAAATTCAATTTTAACTGGGAACCCACATAGCTGAGAACCTCCATCCCAGGCCTCACAGGACCTCTTTTGGGGTGTCAGCTTTGGCTGGGGGGACCCCAGGAGGAAGGGGCAAGGCTGGTGTGACTGATGCTGAACTGGGGTGCTGAGAGGGCCTGCCCTGCCGCTGAATGCACAGCTCATTGGCCAGACTAAGATGACTGGCAGGTCCTGGGCCCAATGAACAATCAAGCCTCCCTGCTCTGCCCCAAGTCCCACCCCCCACAGGGACCACCCCCACCCCTCAGGTGAGGTCTGGTTGCTGACCTCCCCGCTCCCATCCATGAGCCTCTGCCCCGATGTGCAGCCCAGCCCCACAGACCAGCGGCCCCTGGCTGCTGTGGCCCTTGCCCTGCTCGGGGCTGTCTGTCCTGCGTGGGGGAGGCTGGTGGGCTCCGGCTCAGCCGCCCGGCCCCCCATCGCAGGGACCTGGAGGACGCAGACGTGCTGATCCAGCTCGAGGCCTTCGAGGAGGCCAAGGCGGAGGACGAGGAGGAGCTGCTGCAGGCGTGCGGGGGCGTCGACATGAGCAGCCACCAGGAGGTCTTCAACTCCCTGTTCCACAAGGTGGGCCCCTCCGTGACTGCGCAGCGGGGCCAGGCCTGGAGCCAACCTGGGGAGCAGCCAGGGCTCCGGGGTGACAGGACCAGGAGGCCAGGGCTGCCCGAGGAGGCTGGGCGGTCCTGGGCCCAGCGGGCTGCCACCAGGAGGGGCGGAGGCCACCTCAGCACCAGGAGGCAGAGTTCGGGTCCAGCCCAGGCCTCGCTGGCAGGTCACCGCCCTCCACGGCAGCCGGTGGTTCTCTGACCGGGGCCCGTGTCCCCAGCGGCCGCCAGAAACGTCTGGAGACTTTGGGTTGTCCCCAGTGGGCAGGGATGCTGCTCCACGTCCCACCATGCACAGCGCAGCCCCACCCAGAGAGCTGGCCGGCCCTCGTGCCGCGGGAACCCAGGCCCCTGGAGGCACAGACGGTCGTGGGGTGGACACTCAGGCACTGAGGCCGGGGGTGTGAGCCGGCCCCCGGGAGGCCGCGGCCGCTGACCGCACTCCTCTGCCACCAGGTGAGCCGCTCCCCGGCGTCTGCCCAGCTGCTGTCCGTGCTGCAGGGCCTCCTGCACCTGGACCCCGGGCTGCGCTCCAGCCAGCTGCTCTGGGAGGCGCTGGAGCGTCTGGTGGACCGGGCCGTGCTCCTGGCCAGCGACGGTGAGCGGCTGCCTGCCTGCCCACCTCAGGGCTCGCACGGGGGTCTGAGATCGTGGGGGTGCCCCTCCTTGACCTGCCGGAGTGAGGGGCCACGCCTTTCCGTCGGCCTCCACCTGTCCCCTCTGACCCCAGCGGTCCCCACTGCAGCCCAGGAATGCACCCTGGACGAGATGGTCGAGCGGCTCGTGTCCATCAAGAGGCGGCCCCGCCCGAGCTCCCTGGACAAGGCCCACAAGGGCGTCCAGGCCGACCTAGGCCAGGGCCGGAAGGGCAGCTCCCCCCAGAACACGGACGCCCCGAAGGCGGGGGTGGAGGACCAGCTGCCTGCCGTGACCCTCGCTGGCCTGCGGGCCGCCAGCGTCCAGAGTTCCAGCAGCGAGCAGCCAGTGGCCCTGGAACAGCAGATGCCCACCCCGCCCCTGCCGGCACCCAGCTCCACTGCCCAGCCCCCTCCCCCTCCCCCTCCCCCTCCACCCCCACCCCCACCTCTCCCAGGTCCAGCGACCTCATTCCCCCCTCCACCCCCGCCACCCCCACCCCTGCCAGGTCCAGCAACCTCATTCCCCCTCCACCCCCGCCACCCCCACCCCTGCCAGGTCCAGCGACCTCATTCCCCCCACTCCCTCCACCCCTACCCCCACCCCTGCCAGGCCTGGGGACCTCTTTCCCCCACCCCTCCACCCCCGCCCCTGCCTGGCCTGAGCGGGACCCTACCCCCCGCCCCTCCACCACTCCCGGGCATGGGGTGCCCACCCCCGCCCCCGCCCCTGCCGGGCTTCGCTGCCCCCCCTGCCGTGAGCGGCGTGGAGGAGATCATTGTGGCCCACGTGGACCACGGCCTGGGCTCCGCTCGGGTCCCCAGCCACCGGCGGGTCAACCCCCCGACGCTGCGCATGAAGAAGCTGAACTGGCAGAAGCTGCCGTCCCACGTGGCACAAGGTGAGGACCGGCTCCCACTGACGGCTCCCTCCGGGCGGGCTGGGCCGCTGGCAGCGTGGCAGCGGTACTTGTGGCACGTGTACTGTCCGGGCCCCTGGGCAGGGCAGGCTGTCCCTGCTCTGGGCTCAGCCCCGGGGTGGTCCAGGGCGGGCGGGGGCAGGAGCCCCCCTCCCAGGCACCTGTGAAGCTGGTCTGATGCCACAGCCCTGCCCCGCTCAGGCCCCGGGGCGCGCGTCATCCTGGGGGCCAGGGTGCTGTGTGCTCAGAGGTCACGGCAAGGTCAGCCGGAGGTCGGGCTGCCTGTGCCTGGACAGGGCGGGCCAGGGGAGCTGACGGGTCCCCCCCGCAGAGCACAGCTCCATGTGGGCCGCGCTGGGCAGCCTGGGCGCCGAGGCGGTGGAGCCCGACTTCTCCAGCATCGAGCAGCTCTTCTCCTTCCCCGTGGCCAAGCCCAAGGAGCCGGCGGCCGCCCCGGCCAGGAAGGAGCCCAAGGAGGTGGGCTGGGACCTGGGAGTGCCCCTTCTGCCCCCCACTCTCCCCCGCTGCCCTCGGGGACGCTGACAGGGGTGTTTTCCAGATCACCTTCCTGGACTCCAAGAAGAGCCTGAACCTCAACATCTTCCTGAAGCAGTTCAAGTGGTGAGCCGGGGTCAGCCCCTCCTGGCGGCCGCCCGCTGTTCGCCTGGGGCTCGGCAGCGCCCCCTGCAGGCCGCCGGGGCGGTGCACAGCCCGGCTCCGCCGACAGTGGGGTGATAGCCAGACTGTCCCGGGGACCGGGGACCCCCACCCCGTCCAGGCTCCCGGGGGAGGAGACCCGGAAGCCCGCCCCGCCCCCTCTCCCCCCGCAGGAGCCCACGGGCCATGCACCTGGTTCCGAGCAGCCGTCCGGGGGGCGCGGAGTGCGCCCTGGCCCGGGCGTGGGTTTCTCAGCTCCAGCCTCTGCTGTGTGACCCGGCGGGTGGCCGCCACCTCGGTGCCCCGACTGCACGGTCGGGGAGGAGCCCGGTGTCTGGGCCGGGGCCGCCCCGCCTGCCTGGCAGGGTCTCTCTTCCACCTCCAACCCCGTCCTCTCGGCCCCCAGCTCCAACGAGGAGGTCACCGCCATGATCCGAGCGGGGGACACGGCCAGGTTTGACGTGGAGGTGCTCAAGCAGCTGCTCAAACTCCTGCCCGAGAAGCACGAGGTCAGGGGGCGGGGCTTCTGGGAGGGGCGGGGCTTCCAGCGCTGCTGGGAGGGGCGGAGCTTCTGGGAGGGAGGGGCTGTCGGGAGGGGCGGGGCTTCCAGAGCTGCTGGGAGGGGCGGAGCTTCTGGGAGGGGGCGGAGCTTCTGGGAGGGAGGGGCTGTCGGGAGGGGCGGGGCTTCTGGGAGGGAGGGGCTGTCGGGAGGGGCGGGGCTTCCAGAGCTGCTGGGAGGGGAGGGGCTTCTGGGAGGGAAGGGGCTGCCGGGAGGAGCAGGCCGGCGCCACTGGCAGCCGCACCCACGCGTGGGCCTCCCTCGCAGATCGAAAACCTGCGCTCCTTCGCGGAGGACCGCGCCAAGCTGGCCAGCGCCGACCAGTTCTACCTCCTGCTGTTGGGGATCCCCTGGTGAGCTGGGCCCAGCCTGCGGGGGTAGGGGGGCGTGCGGACCATCCCCGGCTCCCTGCCCACCTCACTCATGCACCCCCAGCCGTGGGGCCTCCCAGGGGACTTGAGGGGTCAGCAACGTGGGGGACGGGCGATGGGCAGGGCCCCTGCGGCCTCCCTGAGAGACCCCAGCCATTCTAAGAGGGAGGGATGCCCCCAGGGAGGCCATCGCGCCTCGGCACTGGGTGCTGGTTCGACCCGCCCCTTCCTGGGCCCCGCCCCGACCTGCTGAGACCTGGCCGAGTGTGACCTGGAGCTGGGGCGGGCGAGGGACCCCCAGCTCTGTGCCCAGCGGACTGCGGGCCTCACCCCCACACTGCGGCCAGGGCAGGGGTGTGTCAGGCCGGGCCCTGACCGCCGCTCTGCCCCCAGCTACCAGCTGCGGGTGGAGTGCATGCTGCTGTGCGAGGGCACGGCCGTGGTGCTGGACATGGTGCGGCCCAAGGCCCAGCTGATGCTCAGCGCCTGCGAGAGTGAGTGTCCCGGAGTCCTGGGGGCCGCACAGGTGGGGCCCGTCCAGCCCCTGCACCCCAGCACCTGGACTCCCGGAGCGCATGTGGGTGCTGAGCTTCCTCGTGTCACAGATCGCCCCCTCCCTGGCTCTGAGGCAAACTGCATGTACATGCGGACACGCACAGACACATGCCTGTGCACGCAGACTCACACGTGTAGACACGGGTGTGTGCACGCAGACTTGCACACACAGACACCTGCGCACACGTGCACACACCACCCCTCTGAGTGAGGGGTTGCGGGGACCCGCCGCAGCCCTGGCCCCCGGGGTGCCGCTCACTCCTGCTGGGGACCCAGCAGTGGACGCCCATGCCCATCTTGGGGACAGGGTCAGAAGGGACACCCTCTGGGAGCCCCCGGGATGGTTTGCTGAGAAACAGGGCAGCCACAGGTTCTGGAAGGTTCCGCTCCGCGTCCTCCCCCGTGGCTGTGGGCTGAGGTGGGCGAGCACCAGGGGACCCGCCTCCCGAGCCCACACCTCCCTGAGCCGCCCCCCACCCCCCAGGCCTGCTCTCCAGCCGTCAGCTGCCCGTCTTCTGCCAGCTGATCCTGAAGATCGGGAACTTCCTCAACTACGTGAGCGGCCGCCCCTGCCCCCACCCCCACCCCTACTCCACCCCACCCCGCCCGCGGGGAGGCAGGGCGACTCACTCTGTCCTCCTCCCTCGCAGGGCAGCCACACGGGGAACGCCGACGGCTTCAAGATCAGCACGCTGCTGAAGCTCACGGAGACCAAGTCCCAGCAGAGCCGTGTGACGCTGCTTCACCACGTGCTGGAGGTGGGCAAGGCCGCGGGTCCCTGGCCTCGGGCCTCGGGAGGGTCCGCACCCCTCGCTGCCCCAGCCCCACTCCGGAACCTCCCACTCAGGCCCCTGCCTTCCGGTCCCGAGGTCCAGGCCCAGGGGAAGGGTGGGATGCGTGGGCTCCGGCATCCCCAGGGCGGGGCGGCCACAGCCACCTCCCTGGACCCGGCTGTTGCAGGAGGTGGAGAGGAGCCACCCGGACCTCCTGCAGCTGCCCCGAGAGCTGGAGCAGCCCGCCCAGGCGGCAGGGTAGGTGTCTCCTGCCAGCACGGCGTGAGCCCGGCCCGGCTCTGTCCCCACCAGTGAGGGCTGGACCAGGCCGCTCTCAGGCTGCAGCACCCCCGGACCCCCAGGAACGGCTGCCCCCCACGCCTGTCTCCCGTGACTTTGAGGGAAACTGAGGCCTGAAGAAGCAGGGAATGGCCGGTCATGGTCATGCTGGAGGCTAGGCTAACCCCTGAGCAACCTGCATCCCTGCCACCACCCTGTCCAGACGGGGGCCAGGGAGAGGGCACATTCGGGGGGTCCCACTGCCCGCAGGGGCAGCTCTGGCAGCCGCGGGCTGTCCAGCTGTGCGTCCGCTGCTGCGGCAGGTCCTGTGGTCCTAGCACTGCAGGCCCAGCACCTGCTGAGGCAGGCGCCCCACCTCCACCCCAGCCCGCCTGCCCTGCCCAGAGCTCCGACTGCTTCTGGCAGCCTCAGGTGCAGGGCCAGGGCCCCTCTGTCCAGCGAGGCTGGACATCAGCTGTCACCTGACCCCGCCCGGCCTTTCAGGATCAACCTTGAGATCATCCGCTCCGAGTCCAGCGGCAACCTGAAGAAGCTGCTGGAGATGGAGCGGAAGGTGGCAGCCTCCCAGGAGCCTGAAGTGCGGGAGCAGTACGCCCAGCGCCTGCAGGCAAGTGCTGCGGCCACGGGAGGGGCTTGGCGCTGGGTGTGATCTCTGGGCGGCAGCCCTCCGGTCTGCTGTCCGCCCGCCTGGGGTGGGTTAGGGAGAGGAGAGGCCTTGCGGGACAGGTGAGGGTGGGGAGAGGCCGGGTGGGGGTCCCACAGCAGGTGGGAGGAGCCCCCCTGAGCCCCAGGCCCAGCACCCAGATCCCCGGTCCTGCACAGGGACCACTGTCTGCAGGCCTGGCCCTCACCCTCCCACAGCCACGGGCCTGACTCGGGTCCTATCTGGGCCGTCGCCCTATGCCCGTGGGTCACCTGCCATGGGCCTCCCGGGCCCTGACTGTGCGGTGCCCACGCCCCCAGGCCAGCATCGAGGCCTCCCAGGCGCTGGAGCAGGTGTTCGAGGCCGTGGAGCAGAAGAAGCTGGCGTTGGCCAACTACCTGTGCGAGGACGCCCAGCAGCTGAGCCTGGAGGACACGTTCAGCACCATGAAGACCTTCCGGGACCTCTTCCTCCGCGCCCTGAAGGTGGGCCCGCCCCTGCGGCCTGGGGACATGCGGGGGCGGGAGGGCCTGTGGGGTGATGGGGGATCACCGGCTCCGTGTCTGCCCCGCAGGAGAACAAGGACCGGCAGGAGCAGGCGGCCAAGGCCGAGAGGAGGAAGCGGCAGCTGGCGGAGGAGGAGGCGCGGAGGCCGCGGGGCGAGGACGGGAAGCCTGGTGAGGCCGGCGGCGGGCGCGGGGCTGGGCCAGCCGGTGGGCTCTGGCCCTGCGAGCCGTGCCTGAGGGTCCTGGCCTCTCAGTCAGGAAGGGCGGCAGGAAGCAGCAGGAGGAGGTGTGTGTCATCGACGCGCTGCTGGCCGACATCAGGAAGGGCTTCCAGCTGCGCAAGACGGCGCGCGGCCGCGGCGATGGGGACGGGGGCAGCCGGGCAGCAGCCGCAGGCCCCCCGCGGGACGCCGCGCCCGGTGAGACCCTCCTCCCTCCTCCGCTTCCTTCCCGTCTTCCCTGCCTGTGCGATCCTTCAGGCCCCACCCCTTCCTCCGGGAAGCCCTCCCTGGCCTCCCAAGGGAGCCCTGAGAACGGGACGGCCGTGAGGTGGGGCTGGAGGCCGCTTGCCTGACAACGGTCCCCCGTGTCTCTGCTGCTGTGACAGCCACCTGCCCAGCCCCGGGGTGGGCAGGAGAGATGGGGCCCGCGGGCCCATGACAGCTGCCCTGTGGGGGCCGAGGCTTGGAGGCCACCAGGAAAGGCCCCCGGGGGGAACGACCATTCGGGGGGAAGCTGAGCTGGAGGGCGCCCCCCGCCCCCGCTCAGACTGTTCCCGAAGAGGGTGCCACCAGGATGGCTGGGAGCGCCTTGCCCTCCGCCTACACGTGCTCCATCCACAGTGGCCTCCAGTGGGCCCCCAGGAGGCCCCAGGGGCACCAGCAGCCCGGCCTCTGGGCCTGCTCTCGACGTGGTCAACGCGGAGGCAGCCAGGCCGCCCCAGGACTGGGACCTCGCGGACGCCACGGCCCCCAGCCCGAATGCCCCTGCGGACCCGTCAGAGGAGGCCGGCCCCCGGCCCCAGGAGAGGCGGTCCTCCTGGTACGTGGATGCCAGCGATGTCCTGCCCACGGAGGACCCCCTGAGCTCCCAGCCACCGGCAGCGGCCTGGCCCCTGGTGCTGGGGGACACGCAGGCCCTGGAGCCCCTCCCGTTCTCCAGTGAGCAGCCCCCCGGGGCCCCGGGCTCGAGCCGGGAGGCTGAGGATCCCACAGCCCCCGGGGGCGTCGGCTGGGCTGAAGCGGACAGCACAGGAGAGGGGCCAGCGGCCACGGCTGCCCTCGGCCGAGGAGCCGGCCCTCCCGCCGCAGCGCCCGGCGGGGACGAGGACCCAGAGGACGCCGCCCCCGATTCCACGCTGGACACGTCCCTGGACAGGTCCTTCTCCGAGGACTCGGTGGCCGACTCCTCGGGGTCCGGCCCCCTCCCCAGGGCCCCGGGCCGGGCCGCGAAAGGGACGGGCCGGCGGAGGAGGAAGCACCGGACTCGGGTTCAGGAAGGTAAGGGGGGCCTCCCCCTCGTCCCCAGCAGGACCGGGGGGGCGGGTCCACGGGGCTCCGGGCTCAGGGTGGGGTCCGCTGATCCATTCATGCCAGGACCTGGCCTCTCCCTGCAGCCGGAGGTCCCCCTGCCCCCGAGATGGGGGGCTCCCAGGCCCCCGAGCCCTGCAGGTGAGGGGTCAGCAGCGCCTCCGCCCTGGGAGGGGCAGGTGTGGGGCACCGCCTGCTCGCTGCACCCTAACACACTCAGTCCAGGGAGGCTGCCCGGCGGGGGGCGGGGCACAGCCACACCACAGCCCTGAGTCCTAACACCACAGCCCTGCGTCCACACCACAGCCCAGCGTCCACACCACAGCCCCGCGTCCACACCACAGCCCCGAGTCCACACCACAGCCCCGCATCCTAACACCACAGCCCCGCATCCTAACACCACAGCCCCGAGTCCACACCACAGCCCCGCGTCCTAACACCACAGCCCCGCGTCCACACCACAGCCCCGCGTCCACACCACAGCCCCGCGTCCTAACACCACAGCCCCGCGTCCTAACACCACAGCCCCGAGTCCACACCACAGCCCCGCGTCCACACCACAGCCCCGAGTCCACACCACAGCCCCGAGTCCACACCACAGCCCCGCGTCCTAACACCACAGCCCCGCGTCCACACCACAGCCCCGCGTCCTAACACCACAGCCCCGCGTCCTAACACCACAGCCCTGCGTCCTAACACCACAGTCCCGCGTCCACACCACAGCCCCGAGTCCACACCACAGCCCCGCGTCCACACCACAGCCCCGCGTCCACACCACAGCTCAGCGTCCACACCACAGCCCCGCGTCCACACCACAGCCCCGCGTCCACACCACAGCCCAGCGTCCACACCACAGCCCCGCGTCCACACCACAGCCCCGCGTCCACACCACAGCTCAGCGTCCACACCACAGCCCCGCGTCCACACCACAGCCCCGCGTCCACACCACAGCCCAGCGTCCACACCACAGCCCCGCGTCCACACCACAGCCCCGAGTCCACACCACAGCCCAGCGTCCACACCACAGCCCCGAGTCCACACCACAGCCCCGAGTCCACACCACAGCCCCGCGTCCACACCACAGCCCCGCGTCCTAACACCACAGCCCCGCGTCCACACCACAGCCCCGCGTCCACACCACAGCCCCGCGTCCTAACACCACAGCCCCGCGTCCACACCACAGCCCCGAGTCCACACCACAGCCCCGCGTCCACACCACAGCCCCGCGTCCACACCACAGCTCAGCGTCCTAACACCACAGCCCTGCGTCCACGCCAAAGCCCTGCGTCCACACCACAGCCCTGCGTCCACACCACAGCCCTGCGTCCACGCAGCCCTGGCTCCGCTCAGGGCCTCGGGAGGGACCAGCGGTTGAGTGTGTTTCTTTTATTTGAAAGCAGAGGTTGCCCCCGACTCTGACGATAGTAAACCCAAAAGGTTCTGTGCGATCCAGTAAGGTAGGTCCGCTCCTGGCCTCGCACTAACGCTGGTGGCAGTGGTGGCGGCGGGGACGGCCCTGCCTGGCCGCCCAGACACTAACGAACCCGCTTCAGCCCTCGGCAGCAGCCCCCCCCCCGCACCCCCCGCAGCCTGGGCCGCTTGAGTGGGCATCACCCCACCATCCCCAGGAGGGCGGGAGCCATGCCGTGGCTCGTGTCCCTCTGCTGTGGCTGGCGCGGCCTCGGAGCTGCCTGCTGGGCAAACAGCCTGAGAGGCGGTTGGACGGGGGGCTACCTGGGTGCCTCCGGGAGCAAGGCTCCTGGGCTTGGGGGGGCAGCCTCCTGGGCCTGGGGGGATGGGGCCTCCTGGACCTGGGGGGGCGGGGCCTCCTGGACCTGGGGGGGGCAGCCTCCTGGGCCTGGCGCACAGGCTGAGGTTGCCCCGGGCCTAACCTACCTAATCCTGGGCTTTACTGACCCCCGTGTCCCCCGGGTGCCACCTTCACTCTGAGTCCGTCCACAGGGCGCACCCAGCCCCCTTGGCCCTGGTGCTGGCCACCCCGTCCGCCGGGAGGCCGTGAGTGACAGGACAGCCCCAGGACAGGCTGCCAGGCACCTCAGTGGGGTCTGCAGCACCCCTCCTGGAGGCCGGTTGTCGGCTGAGAGCGGGGGCCTCCCTAGACCCCCCACCCCCTCCCCCTCCGGACAGGCAGGGGCTTTGCCGTGGCCCCAGAGGCTCCCAGGTGCAGCCACACCGACGGGCAGGTACCGGCCGCATCCTGGCCTTGCCAGGTGGGGACACCCAGTGCAGGGAACCCCGCCCCCTCCCCATCTGAGCTCAGGGCCGTCTGTTCCCCATGCTCCTCCAGCCGAGGGGCCCGGGCGCAGAGGTGAGGACCCGCAGGCGCCAGGGAGTGGGAGCAGGGGCGAGGCGAGCGCACCTCTGCCCGACTTGACTCCGGGGCCACACACCTTGTGCCTTCGCAGCAGCGCCTGGCCTGCCCCTTAGGGGCCAGGGGCAGCCTTGTGGCCCCAGCTGCGGGCTCTGGGCGTGGGGACAGGGGGTCTGGGCTGGCAGCCACGGGTGGCCACTGCCCAGCGAAAGGTCTGTGCGCCCCAGCACTGCTGGCCAGGCATGCCCCTGGCTGTGGGTGCGAGGGTTAGCGGGGCCTCCCCGCCTACCACCCCGTGGCCGAGGGAGGAGGAAGGAACCCCGCTTTTTATTGATGTCAGAGAGGAAGGGAGAGGGAGAGAGAGAGAAACATCCATGGTGAGAGAGACGCATTGATCGGCTGCTCCTGCACGCCCCCCACTGCAAACCATGACCTCCTGGCTCACAGGTCAGCGCTCAACCACTGAGCCCCCGCGGCCAGAATCCCTTTTTATTTGGAAAAACTTCAACCCAACAGGAAATTCACAAGGAGATGAAAATGAGCAGCCCCTGCCTTTCACCCGGAACGGCCCAAACCTGCAAAATAAGCAAACTGTTCCTTTTTGGTGCCCCCCCCACCCCCAACACACACACACACACACACACACACACACACACACACTTTATTGAACGACCTCACAGCTACTTGTAGGCATCACGGAGCTGCCCCAGTGTGTCTCCCAAGCACAAGGCCATGTCCCTGGACCAGAGAGAGCCACGGGCAGTGATGGGCAGGGGGCAGGTGGGCAGGTGGGGGGGAGGGGGGGGACAGGTGCCAGGGGCCCTCAGGCCCCAGCTGAGGAAGAGGGGCTGGAGGCATCCGGCCGGGGCCGGGGTGCCTGAGGGAGCCCGGTGAGGAGGTGGCCATGGACCGATGGGCGTGGACAGGGCAGGCTGAGTCTGAGGCAGGGAGAGTAGGACACAGGACCCCACGCCCTCACGGGAGACGCAGCCTAGACAGCGGGGAGGGCGCTGCCGGAGGAAGGTCCGGGCCCCGGGACACAGCCCAGCCCCCGGGGCAGTCGCGACAGAAAGCTGGGGCCTGGGACCCAGCCGCGGGCGCCCTGGCGCTGCCCCAGCAAGGCGGCTCCTCACCATTCCTGTCCCTCCCACAGGCCTCAGGCCCAAGCCCAGAGCCAAGTAACGCCCCGAGGGCTGGCCTCCACGCAGCAGGGCCTGGGCGTGCTGCTGTGCCGGGAGCTGGGTGCCAGGAGCCGGGAGCACCCAGGGCCAGGCTGGGACTGGGCCCTGGGACAACGGAGCTCGTGCCTTACCCAGCCAGGGGTCTCGGGGGCACAGTGGCCGCCTGGCACCCTGGACTGCCCACCTGGTACCCCTGGACTGCCTGCCTGGCACCCCTGGACTGCCCGCCTGGCACCCCTAAACTGTCTGCCTGGCACCCTCGGCTGCCCACCTGGTACCCTTGGACTGCTCGCCTGGCGCCCCTGGACTGCCCGCCTGGCACCCCTGGATTGCCCGCCTGGCACCCCTAAACTGCCTGGCACCTTGGACTGCCTGCCTGGTAACCCTGAACTGTCCACCTGGCGCCCCTGGACTGCCTGCCTGGCACCCTCGGCTGCCCACCTGGTACCCCTGAACTGCCCGCCTGGGGCCCCTGGACTGCCCGCCTGGCACCCCTAAACTGGCTGCCTGGCACCCCTGGACTGCACCCTGGCACCCCTAAACTGGCTGCCTGGCACCCTGAACTGCCCGCCCGGCACCCTGGACTGCCCGCCTGGCACCCTGGACTGCCCGCACGCCTGGTCCTCGTGGTCCGGCTCTCACGCTGGTGCCGCCCCCGCATGCACCTGGCACCCACCCGAGGAGGGGTCCTGGCATGTCCCCAGGCTCCTCAGCTTCACCTACTTTCCAGTGACCTGGCACCCGGATTCCTCTGGGGATGGCCCGTTACAGACCCCCCAAACCACGGGAGCCAGGCAGGCTGGAGCCCCGATGCCCGCTCTTGCTCCCCAGCTCGGCCCCTACGTGCTCAGCTGGGCTGGAACAGGGATTTTAACAAATGGGACTGCATTTTTCATTGTGTGGTGCCTCGGTGGGGTGGGGGTGAAGGGGCTCTGGGGCCCGGGAGGAGCAGGCTGGCGGCACTGCTTGGGGCAGGACAGGGCCCCTTGCTCAGCAGAGGGGTGGGGGGCCCCATGGAGTGTCCCCCCCAGTGTGTCTAGGCCTGAGGGTGGGAGGTGCCTGCCCACCCCGCAGCCCGGACCTGGTGTCTTGTCCACAGAACCACCCACCTGCTGCTCCTGGGGCCGCCTCCCCTCTGGACAGAGGAGGCCGGGGGGACCGGGAGGATGCAGCCGGGGGTTGGGGGGCCGCTGCCTGTGCTGACGGCTCTGCCCGTTGAGGCTGGAAGCGGGGGGATGTGGACCAGGACATCCCAGAGCCGGCAGGGCGGGGGCGGGGGCAGCAGTGTGCGGTGCTCAGAAGCTGCGGGTGAACGTGGTGGGGCCTGGCCCCGGTGGGTGGGTGATGGGATGACAGACGGACAGGCGGAGGGAGGGAGGGAGGGCTGGGTCAGCAGGTGGGTGGGGGAGGAGGGACTGAGTGCCTTGGACAGGGCAGAGCAGATGGCACACAGGCCCACATCAGTCCTCTGGGGGCACAATTCACACCCATAAGCTCCCCATCGTGACCTCTGCAGATGTACAAGGTCATGAAATTCTAACTGTGGTCCAGGCTTAAGATATTCCCATCAGCCCTAGCGGGTTGGCTCCGTGGATAGAGCATCAGCCCGCAGACTGAAGGGTCCCGGGTGCGACTCTGGTAGAGCGTGTGCCTCGGTTGTAGGCTGTGTGGGCCCGGCCGCTCCGTGAGGCTCTGGGAGAGGCGCTGTGGCCCTGCTCGCTGGCCTTTGCGGCTCCAGCGGTCGGTTCTCGGGGATTCAGGCAGGGGGTCAGAGGCTACGTTTACGTTTAACTATTTTTATTGATTTCAGAGAGGAAGGGAGAGGGAGAGAAAGAGAAACATCAATGAAGAGAGAGAATCATGGATGGGCTGCCTCCTGCACGCCCCCCACTGGGGATTGAGCCCACAACCCAGGCCTGTGCCTTGACAGGGAGTCGAACCCGGGACCCTTCCGTCCGCAGGCCAACGCTCTATCCACTGAGCTACACTGGCCAGGGCTGCCAAAGCGGCCGCACCCTTCATTCCTGCACACGTTCCAAGTTCCAGGTGCAGGCGGGTGCGGGCTCTGTGTCCTGGTCACGGGCGATGCCCCACGTGAGCTGTGGCCCCCCCAGTGGCTGGGCCCACTTGCTCCCTGACAACAGCTGGGGATCACAAAGCCATGCCAGGGGTCACACAGCCATGTGGGGGGTCACACAGCCAAGCCAAGGGTCACACAGCGGGCCCCAAGCTCCGGAGTCTGTAGTGCCTCGCCCCCCCACCCGGGCCGTGGCAGGGGGGGCAGGGAGGGTCTAATTCAGGCTGAGCTGAGCGTGTGACGGCCCAGCTGCTGGCTCCAGGGCTGTTTACAGGCCAGGCTCCCGCACTATTTATAGACACAGCCTGGGGCCCTGCTGAGCCGTCAAACCCCGCTGTCCCCTTTCCCCACCGGGGTCTTCCTCAGGGAGGGCTCAGAGCCAGCGCCCCCCCCCCTGCCCCGGGGTGGGCAGAGGGAAGCGCCCTCCGCTGCCATGACCCCAGCAGGTCCCTCTGCGTGGCCCCGGGCGGGATGCAAAGCCCAGGTTCTTTCCTCCGGAAACAAGCAAACAGAACCCTCTGGAACTCTGGGTGCCCCTGCTAAACCCAGCCCCTTCCTCGCCCACACAGCCAGCTATTGCGCCCAAACTCCCTCCCCCCTGAGCCCCGAGCCCCCGGCACCGCCCCCCGGGGCCCTCCTCACCCGCTCAGCCTTTGGTGGCGTTCAGAGCCCCACGCCCTGCCCGGCCCTCCGGCCGGGCCCCTGCCCCCAGGGCTGGTCCTGGGACCCCACCCTGCCAGTCACCAGGAAGTGTGGACATGATGCCCGCACCCACACTGTGGTGTTTATCCCCGACGGGAACTGTTGGTGTCCCCATGCGCACAGAGGGCTGGGCCCCGAGGGGCCAGGGGCCGAGTGACCAGCCCAGGTCAGAGCCCGCTCCCACCTGGAGGAGGAGGGAGGGGAGGAGAGGCGCGGGGCAGCACAGCCCTGGGGGCTGACCCTTACGCTCCATGATGGCCGGGGTGACAAGCCCGGTCCACTCCCTTCTTCCTGGGAGTGCCGTCCCCCATCCAGCCTGGGAGCACCAGGAGCACCCCCTCGGCTCTCCGAGCCCTGGCCAGGGCAAGTGCACGGGCTCTGGGCCCCTCTGCAGGGCAGACCCCAGGGAGCGGAGAGGGGCTCAGGGTGTCCCCAGGGACCCATCGCTGGCCCCTTCTCCAGACCCAAGCAAGAGTCCATTTGGGGCCCTGATTGGTGTGGCTCAGTGGATAGAGCCTCAGCCTGGGGACTCAAGGGTCCCAGGTTCGATTCCGGTCACGGGCATTTACCTTGGTTGAGGGTACATCCCCAGTAGGGGGTGTGCAGGAGGCAGCTGATCCATGCTTCTCTCTTATCGATGTTTCTAACTCTCTATCCCTCTCCCCTCCTCTCTGTAATAAATCAATAATATATTTTTTTTTTAAAAAGAGTCCATTTGGGGCCCAGCCGCGTGGCTCTGTGGTTGAGCCACGACCTATGAACCAGGAGGTCACATTCGATTCCCGGTCAGGACACAGGCCTGGGTTGTGGGCTCGATCCCCAGTGCGGGCTGTGCAGGAGGCAGCCGATCCATGATGTTTCTCTCTCTCCCTCTCCCTTCCTCTCTGACATCAGTAAAAACGTATTTTTTAAAGAGTCCCTTGGGGAGTGGGGGTGGGGGTCGGGGGTGGCCCAGGCAGGGCACCCAGCTCGGAACTCATCCGCCGGTCACACAGCCTGTCCGGGCACCCAGTCCCTCCACAGGCTGCAGGGGGAAAGAGGTCTGGCCTGCGGACTCCCTGGCCCTGCGCATCCCGGCTGCCCCCCAGCCCCCCTGCCCCGCCAGGTTGCCCCGCGAGCACCGGTCGGAGGACCGAGGGCAGCCCGCTCGTGTGATACCCACAGTGTGTCCTGCGCTGGACGCCTGGCCCCGCGCGTGGAGGGGACGCTGTCCTCACCGCCGCCAGAGGGCGCGGGCCAGTCCAGGGGCCGGGCTCGCCGCGGGCGGGCAGGTGCGCGCCCCCAGCCCGGGGAGGCGGACCCGCCAGGTGGGGCGGAGGGACCAGGCTCTCCGTCTGCAGCCGCACCCCACCCCGCGCTGGAGGGGACCCTGCCCGCCCCTTCTGGGTCCCCCCGGTCCCGCTCCGTGGGGTGGGCTCGCAGCGCCCAGGCCTGCCCGGGCTGGGGGAGCGGACGCCCTCGTGACATTCCCGGGGCGCCGGGCCGGGCCCGCGGGAGGGACCCCGCCGCGCGCCGCCTGTCCGTGCGCGCCGTCCGTCTGTGCGCCCCGAGGTGCCCGCGGGCCAGCCCGACTCCTGGCGGCAGCGGGGGCGGGGCCGGAGGTCACGAGCGTCACGGGGCCCGCCCCCCGCCCGGGGCGGCGCCTTTTAACGGCGGGCGGGCGGCCCTCGGGCGGGCGAGCTCTCGGGCAGCCCAGCGCCAGCGGCATGGCTGCGACCCGCGCCTCCAACGACCGGCCCCCGGGCGCCGGCGGCGTGAAGCGGGGGCGGCTGCAGCAGGAGGCGGCGGCGAGCGGCTCCCGCGTGACGGTGGTGCTGGGCGCGCAGTGGGGGGACGAGGGCAAAGGCAAGGTGGTGGACCTGCTGGCCACGGACGCCGACATCATCAGCCGCTGCCAGGTGCGCGGGCCTCCCCTCCGCCCCCGCGGGCGCCCCCACGACCCAGACTCCGGGCCTGGGGACGGAGCCCTTCCTCCCCGCGCCACCCCCACCCGCCCACACGCGCACTCGGCACCCTCGCAGGTGCTCACGCTCCCCCTCCTGCGCGGACACCCCTTCCCCAGGGACCCCGCCTTCCCCCCCACCCCCACCCCCACCCCGGCGGACGGGGCAGAGCTATAAATACAAGCCCTGCTGAGTTGGGGACACCGGATCCTCAGGGGGTGGGGTGTGCCCTGGGCATGCCGCTAGCCTTCCAGGGGGGGCGGAGGCGGGACCCCAGCTCCTGGGTGGTTTGAGGACAACTGGAGACACCCCATTCCGCTTTCCGTCTGGGTCTGGGATTGGGCTGGCGGACCCCACACAGGGGTCATGACACGGAGGGGGCTGGGTGCTGGGAAGCCCAGGGGAGAAGCCAGCAAGGAGGGGGTGACCCTGGGCCAAGAGGAGGGGGGCAGGCCCGGGGGAGGCCCTGAGGAAGGCAGGGCACGGAGGGCCGGGTCTGGCCGGACAGAGGGAGTGGGAGGAGCCACGGACGTCTGGCCTGGGTGGCCGGAGGCTGGCAGTGCCACCGGGAGGCCAGAGCAGGCTTGTCCCCTGAGCGCCCGGGCGGGGCCTCTGTGTGCTACTGGGTGACGGACGCGGGGCACTCCCTAGGGCACTGCCTGGCCGGCCGTGTGCCTGCCTCCTGCTGAGGCTGGCAGGTCAGGGCGCAGGGGGGGCCACACTGGCGCTGCCGGGTTTGGAGCCACCGGCCAGGAGGCTGTCGCAAAAGGGGAAGGGGCGCCCGCTCCTCCCAGCCTGTGCCTCTCCTGAGCACCCAGAGGCACCAGCGCCCGTCACCACCGCTCCCAGGGCAGGCTGGGCTGGGCTGGGCTGGGCCTGAGCCGCTGCAAGGGGCGCCGCCTTTCCTGAGCGCCCGCCTGGAGGCTGGGCTCCGGCTGAGAGGGGCGGCCTGGTGCTCCGGAGTCAGGGCACCTCACCAGCTGGACCACGCCTACCGAGGCCGACAGTGGACGCCTGGAGCTCCCGGGCCCTGGGCGGTCCCCGCCCTCTCTGTCCTAAGCCATGGGGAGCAAGCCCCCCCCCCATTCCCAGGACCCTCCCCCCAGTCCCTGCTGTGTGAGCCAGGAGCAGGTCCCTCTGTAGCCTAGCAGGGGTGTGGCCTGTGGGCTGCTTCTCCCTCCGGCTCCAGCACAGGGCACCCCACTTCCTGTCTGCTCCAGTGACACGGGGGGGGGGCTGTCCCTCCTCACTGTGGACACCCTCCTCTTGGCGCCCTAGGGCTCTCCCACCAGCTGCAGAGGTGGCTCTGGAACGGAGCTGGGTCTGCAGACCGAGCCCGCCCACGCCCCTCACTTCCAAGTGCCCTGGACACACCAACCACGGCCGTGGGCTGGAGCCAGAGCCTGTCTGGGCGGCTCCTGAAAGGGCGGCGGCAGGCAGTCCCCAGTGACGGTCACCAGGTCACCTGGCCCGTCCCTGCGTTGGGCCTACCTTTGGCAACTGCACCCCCACATGTGGGTCCCCCACAGCTGCACCCCACAGCTGCACCCCCACAGCTGCATCCCCCACATCTGAGTCCCCACAGCTGGGTCCCCCACAGCTGCATCCCCACATCTGGGTCCCTCACATCTGAGTCCCCACAGCTGCATCCCCCACATCTGCGTCCCCACATCTGGGTCCCCCACAGCTGCACCCCCACATCTGGGTCCCCCACTGCTGCACCCCATAACTGCACCTCACAGCTGCATCCCCCACATCTGGATTCCCCACAGCTGTGTCCCCACATCTGGGCCCCCCACAGCTGCACCCCCACATCTGTGTCCAACAGCTGCACGTGTTTTGCTCTCATCTCAGTTGTCTGGGGCCTGTGGTCCTGTCTCAGCCTGGGTTCCTCCTGGGTTTTCTTCGCCTCCGGGACTTGTTTCCGGGTGGCATCCCCTCTCCCTGGCCCGAAGGCCTGATGGCCTGTGTCCCTGTGGCCTCCTTTGTCCCAGGCCTTGCTCCAGGGCCTGGCGGGAGGAGAGTAGCTCTTGGTTGAGGTCGAATGAATGAATGAATGAATGGAACCTGCCAGCGGGTCCCACACGAGAGAAGCCTTGCATAGGTGGGGGGGCTCCCGGCTTCCCCCAGACCCAGGTCACAGGACCCCACCTGAGCGCCCGCCCTGCTGGGTGCTGTTTGCCATCTTGTAAAACCCGCTGCTGCCCCAGCCCAGCAGTCTCCCTGACCAGGGCCACGGCCGCGGCCACGCCGGGCTGGCGGCTGCACAGACTGGGGAGCTGTCGGCGCCCCGTCCCCGCCCCCTGCTCACCTCTCGCCTCCCTCTGTCCACTCGTCCTGCACACGGGCCAGGTCTGGGGTGCACACAGGCTGGAGAGCTGGCTCCTGTCCCAGTGAGTGGTGCTGACATCGGGGTGGGGCAGGGGCTGCATCCCAGGGAGACAGGCCAGGCTGGTGCCTCCCCGGGAACCTGGGCCAAGTGGGCACTTCGTGGGCTAAGTCACCGTCCAAAGATGGAGGAGACCTGTGTGCTGGTCAGAGGAGGATGGTGGGGACGGGCCGCTGAGTGGAAGGGGGGGCGGGGGGGCGCCTGGTAGGTCAGAGGAGGCCTCCAAGCTGATAGTGGGGTACGCAGGGCCAGGACAGACACGAGAGAGCAAGGCTGGGGGCACGGGTGAGGGACAAGACTCGCAGGGCGGCTCCATCCAGGGACCCCCCCCCATGTGGAACATGGGGTGAGGAGGGATGTGGCGAGGTGCCCCCAGCAGGGACATCAGGGCTGGGTGTCAGGGCTGCCTGAGCCTTGGGGTGCCAAGGAGGGTGGCAGAGGCCACACAGGGCGGGTAGAGCGGGTAGATGCAGGGGAGGGGGGAGCCTGGGGCGTGTGGCCTGGCCCAGGGTCACCGCGGCTGCTCCCTGGGGACAGGCTGTGCCGGCCGGATGCCTGCAGGCCCCGGAAAGGTCAGGCTGGTCAGGTTCCCTGGCCCTGGCCCTGGCCTGGTCCCCGGTCTGAGAGTGAGGCGGCCCCCTTCTTAGATCCCTGCCGCCAGGGAGGCAGCTGTGTCCGTGGGGACTGTGAGCGGCAGGCGCAGGGGGCGTGGCTGAGAGCTGTGCCTGGCCCGGCTCCGCCCCCGGAGCCTGGAGGAGGCGGGGCCTGGAGGAGGCGGGGCCTGGAGGAGGCGGGGTCTGGAGGAGGCTGGGTCTGGGGGAGGCGGGGCCTGGAGGAGGCGGGGCCTGGAGGAGGCGGGGCCTGGAGGAGGCGGGGTCTGGGGGAGGCGGGGTCTGGGGGAGGCGGGGTCTGGAGGAGGCGGGGCCTGGAGGAGGCGGGGCCTGGAGCGCCAGGCTGAGTGCCAGTCCCCAGGGGGGAGGCGGGGAGGCAGGACCAGGGCGCTGCTGAGCGGGGAGGTCTGGTGAGGGAATCCCCAGGTCCCGGGTGGTCCGGCTCACCCGGCTGGGACAGGAGAGCGGCCCAGGAGGCCAGGCCGAGCCCTGGAGGCCAGGCTGGGCCGGGGCAGGCATCGCCTGTCGCTCCTGTGGGCCCTGGGCAGGCCACCCTCTCCCCGTGGCTTTCTCAGCCGAGCGGCCCTGGGCCTGCTCCTTGGCCTGCCGATGCCCCTGCCGTCAGCAGCCCTGGCTCCTGCCCTCGGGCGGGGCTGTGAGTGACGCCCGCCTGCAGCCGGCAGGGTCGCCGATGCCCTGGTCCTCAGGAGGGCCTGTGCCTGTGTTAACCCCAAACAAAGGGGCGGGAGCTCAGAGGCGGGCGGGCGGTCACGTGGGCACTGGGCAGGGAGGGAGGGGCGCCCTGGGCCTCTGCCAGCTCCCTTCTCTTGGGACCTGTTTCCCCATCTGTCCCTGGGGACCACGCCCCCCCCCCCCCCTCCGTCAGCTACCCCTCCTTGGGTGGCAGAGCCGACTGGGTGTGGTCTCGTGTGCAGAGAAGCCCACTGAGGGGGTGGCTGGCCCTGTGGGGAGACAGGGCCGAGCAAGGACGCACCCCTGGAAGGTATAGGGACCCCACGACCGGGGTCTGTCAGTCACACGGGAGCCGGTCTGAACAGCCAGCCCCCGCTCCAGGGGACAGAACCAGTACCCCAGGCCAGGACCTCCGCCCGCTGGAAGGCCCATCCCCCGGGGGGGTTCTGATGGTCGGAGCCCATCTCACCCCCTGGCCCCCCTCCTGGCATCTGCATCTCCCCCCCCCCGCCCCCAGTCCACTAGGAGCCTCACCCAGTCCCCCTCCCAACACGGGCTCCACCCTGAGCCCCCAAGGCCTGGCCCTCCTCAGCCCCAGACCCCCAGCACCCCCTCTCCCCTCCCCTCCTCTCCCCTCTCCCCTGCACATGCGCGGTCCCCGCAGCCAGCACCTGGGAGTCCCAGGGATGCTCAGGGCCCCGGGGCTGAGCTGTGGGACAGGCAGGGCCCGGGGTGCACACCTGGACAGTTTGCTGACCTGGGCTGGTGGCGGGAAGGTCACGGCACAGGGGGAAGCCCAGCCTCCACGCCCGGGGCCGGCGGCATGGGGGCCGGCTGTAAGGGATGCCCCGCGCCCAGGGTCCCTGCGGGATGGGCTTCTGCCGGTGGAGGGCTGGGGTTCCAGCCACTTCATTCAGTGATTCGGGGACTGTCTCCCGTCTGCCCCTCACGGCCCCCAGTTGCCCCCCCCTTGTTGGAAGAACTTGGAGACGCCAGGAAAGCCAGTGAGCTCCCCCCCTGCTGGGCCCTGCGGGCGGGGGGCGGGGGGGAATGGGGGGACCTCATATAGCGTGTGGAGCGGGGCCCACGATAAACCCGCCTTGGGGAGATGGAGGCAGGAGGTGGGGCCCGCTGGGCTCAGGGTCCTGGGGACGGAGTGGACACAGGGGCAGGTCACGGGCTGGGCACCAGCGGGCCTGTGTCCCTCCCTGGGCTCTGCTCATCCCTGTGGGGACCCAGGAGGCAGGGGAGCCAGGAGGGGCCCCCCACCCAGGCCCTGGGGTCCACGGGGCCCTCCAGTGGCAGGACAGGGGGCTGCGGCCTGCGTCCCAGAACAGGGCTGGCCGCGAACGGCCTTTATCTTTTTATTCTGAAGTGGAGGGTGTGGACGCCCCGGGGTCCCTGCTGAGGGAGGGCGCTGGCCCGTGATGGCACCGTCCCCTCCCCCGTGCACGGCTGTCTGGGCCGTGGGGGCTGAGCCTGTAGTGGGAAGGCTGGGCGCTCATTTCTCATCCGAGGGCCCCAGCGCCAGGGCTGCACTGAGACACCTCCTGGGGCAGCGGGTACCCCGAGACAGTAGGGGTGTTGGGTCCGCCTCCACAAAGGAGCAGGGCGCCAACCCGGCTCACCCCGACATGCAGAGCCCACACCGGACTAGACTCCCCGAGTCCAGGTGTGGACGGCCTCTCCCACCCTGGGGGGCAGGGCCTCCCGTGCCAGCAGCCTAGACACCTTGCCTTGGAGCCGGGTGCCCCGGGCAGGGCTGGGCACAGCTGGGGGACCTCGGGCAGGGCTGGGCACAGCTGGGGGACCCCGGGCAGGGCTGGTGTGAGACGGGCTCTCCGGTGGCCCAGCCCCGAGGCCCTGCACACTCAGCGATTTCCGTCCCCAGGGGGGCAACAACGCTGGCCACACGGTGGTGGTGGACGGCAAAGAGTACGACTTCCACCTGCTGCCCAGCGGCATCATCAACACCAAGGCCGTGTCCTTCATCGGTGAGTGCCCGTCAGCCCAGGCTGACCGGGGAGCTGGGCCTCGGCTGTCCCTGCACCACCTGCTCAGCCAGGCCCCGGCCCAGGTCCCGGTCACCCCCAGGGGCCCCGGCCGAGTGTCTGACCCGGGAGCCTGCCTTCAGCCTCAGGGGCGGGGGCGGCCAGGACGCAGCCAGCCTGGCCTGAGGGCGCGGGGGTGCCAGCTCCCTGAGCTCCGCGACTCCCCAGGTGCTGAGCAAGCCCACGTGCATGCCTGGGCACGTGTGTGTGCGTGTGCACGCCCGCGATGGAGCATGCCTGCTCAGGTGTGCGCGCGCGTGTGTGTGAGTGTGTGTGTGTGTGTGTGTGTGCACGCCCGTGATGGAGCATGCCTGCTCAGGTGTGCGCGCGTGTGTGTGTGAGTGTGTGTGTGTGTGTGTGTGTGTGTGCACGCCCGTGACGGAGCATGCCTGCTCAGGTGTGTGTGTGTGTGTGTGTGTGCACGCCCGTGATGGAACATGCCTGCTCAGGTGTGTGTGTGTGTGTGTGTGTGTGTGCGCGCGCGCGAGTGTGCGTGTGCGTGTGTGTGTGTGTGTGTGCACGCCCACGATGGAGCATGCCTGCTCAGGTGTGAGTGTGTGTGTGTGCGAGAGTGTTTGTGCACGCCCGCGATGGAGCATGCCTGCTCAGATATGTGTGTGAGTGTGTGTGTGTGTGTGTGCATGTGTGTGCATGTGTGTGTGTGCACGTGTGCGCGTACAGGCCTGGCTTCCTGCTGGGGTGGAGCCGAGCCCTGCAGGGAGGCTGAGCTCTGCCGGGCCCTGCGGGCGGTCTGTGCTGCCCAGCGCCCTCCTCGCTCCCCCTGCAGTTTCCTGCAGCCGCCCTGCCCTCTTAGTGCCCCCGAGAGACAGCGCCACCTCCAGGACCCTGTGGCCCTCCCCTCCTCCCCCGTGGTCTCTCGCCCGCTCCCTCTGTCCCTCTCTCTCGCCCCCCCCCCCCCAGCTCCCAGTACTTTTCCTTCCGGCTCCTTCTGTGACTGAGCCACACTGGTGACTCACCGCTCCCACCCTCCCCGGTCAGGAAGTGGGGGAGCAGCAGCAGGCACGCCCCAGCGATGGCACGGGTGGCCCTGGAAGGGAAGGGGGTGGCCCCTGGAAGGGAAGGGGGTGGCTGTGAGCAGGGGGTGGAGCAGGAGGCCGCCAGCGGCCCTCACGCGGGTGCAGGCCCAGGCCCAGCCTGCGCCCCCGCCTTTCCTGGTGGGGGCCCTGCCGGAAGCCCCCTCGGCACCAGCCTGCCCCCCCAGGAAGCAAGGCCGAGGAGGCGCCCCTGGCGGCGCGGTCCGGGGAGGGGGCAGGGCGGCGCCAGCAGGGCCAGCTGTCCGTCAGCGTCAGTGTCAGCGTGCGCCCAGACTCACACTCAGCCAGGCCCAGGGCGCGGGGTCACACTGTCCCGCAGCTTGCGACACCCCCAGGCCCTGCCACCTGGCATTTAGGTGACCTTTGTGCTCCGTGCGGCCTGCGTCTGAGTCCCTCCCACCTGCACCCACGCCCCGTCTCCCTCGCTGAGCCCAGGCCACTGCCCACTCCAGGAGGGGAGGGGCGCACCGGAGACCGTGTCCTGGCCCAGGGCCTGGGGTCCCGGAGGAAGGGGCAGCATCCGGCTTCACCTGGACCCCACGGGCCCGTGTGACCGGGGCCGCCTGCTCTGCTGGGAAGGAAGCTGGGCTCCGTGCGCCGGCCGACCCTGGAGGGTTCGGGCCCAAGGTCCCGTTTCCAGATTATTAAATAACCTGCAGCGTCCGAGGCCTCATGTGTGCGCCATGCGTGCCCCGGCGGCACCCCAGTCAAGAACACTTGTCACCCCAGAAGTTCCCGTGCCGCCTGCTGCCCCCCCCCCGCCCCTGCCGCTCTGCTGTCGCTGCAAATGCTTCGGGCTGGGCCTGTTGTGTTTGTACATAAAACGCAGACAGATTAGCGTGCCCACGTCTCAGCCTCTGTGCGTGCGGGTCAGGGGGGGCGTGCGTCCGCAGCGGTGCAGCCCTCCCGCCCTCGTCCCCGGGGCTTTCCCATCTGCCCCATTAACCCCCCACCCCCCGCCCAGCCCCGGCCCCACCACCGCTGTCTGTCCCCGCGGGGCTGGCTCCTCCGGGCCTGTGCGAGGGTCCCACAGCACAGTGTGTCTGTCACTCACACGACGTCCTCACGTCCGTTCGTCCTCACGTCCGCCCGTCCTCACGTCCGCCCGTCCTCACGTCCATCGTCCTCACGTCCGCCCGTCCTCACGTCCACCCGTCCTCACGTCCGCCCGTCCTCACATCCATCGTCCTCACGTCCGTTCGTCCTCACGTCTGCCCGTCCTCATGTCCGCCCGTCCGCCCGTCCTCACGTCCATCCGTCCTCACGTCCGTCCATCCTCACGTCCATCGTCCTCACGTCCGTCCATCCTCACGTCCGTCCGTCCTCACGTCCATCGTCCTCACGTCCGTCCATCCTCACATCCACCCGTCCTCACGTCCGCCCATCCTCACGTCCGCCCGTCCTCACGTCCGTCCGTCCTCACGTCCATCGCATTGTGGCAGGTTTCCCCGACGTCTGTCCTCTTCGAGGCTGAGTGACGTTCCACGGCGTGGAGGGGCCACGTCAGGGGATGGCTCCGCATGCGGACCCTGGGTTGTGTCCACGTCCCAGCGGCCGTGGCTGTTGCCCTGTGAACGGGGCCGTGCCCATTTCTTTCTCTTTTTTTAAATATATTTGTGTTGATTTCAGAGAGCTGGGGAGAGAGAGAAACTTCCATGATGGGAGACTCGTGGATCGGCTGCCTCCTGCCGGCCCCCCCTGGGGATCAAGCCCACAACCGGGCCTGTGCCCCGACCGGGAATTGGCCGCCTGGGTCAGAGGTCGACCTCAACCGCTGAGCCCCGGCGGCGGGGCGATTTCAGGCCATGGTAGCCCCGAGTCCCGGCCCCGTCTCAGCCCGTGTCCGTGTGTTGCAGGCAACGGGGTGGTTGTCCACTTGCCGGGCCTGTTTGAAGAAGCGGAAAAGAACGAGAAGAAAGGTAGGTCCGACCCGCAGACCGCCTGGTCCTGGCGCCCGGGGTCCCTAGCGGCCGTGCTGGCTGGCGCCTCCCGTGGGTTTTCCCTGGTGGCGGCCAGGCCTTCAGGGAGAGCTGTGGCTCCTGGGGGCCCTTGGGGACCGGTGGCCGGTGGGCAGTGCCCGGGGCCACAGCCAGTGCATCTGGCGAGGGAGCCCCGTGAGGGCGTCTAGGGGCAGCCTGACCAGGACGCAGCCGCCCTGAGGCCCGAGAGGGTCAGGAAGGAAGCAGAGCCTGGGCCTCGGGCTCAAGGTCAGGCCTCAAGGTCAGGGCAGGTGCAACACGGCTCGTGGGAACCTGACCCTGGGCATCGGGCGACAGGAGGTGCCAGAGGGAGGCCTGTGGGGAGACAGGTGCTGGGCAGCGGTGGGTGGGCGTCCCCTGGGGGTGTCGTCTGGGACCCCAGCAGGCGGAGAGACCGTGAGGGAGGGCCTGTCACTGGCCGAGCACTGGAGACGCTGCTGGTGGCTCTGGCGGGGAGTGGGGGTGTATAGGAGGGGGGTGTGGGGTGCCAGGGGGGTGAGGGGGAGCCGGCCCCTCAGCCCCGCTTGCCCGCAGGCCTCAGGGACTGGGAGAAGAGGCTCATCATCTCCGACCGGGCCCACCTCGGTGAGTGACACCCCCCCACCCCCCGCAGTCTCCCAGAGCTCAGGGCAGCCGGGCTCATGGCCCTGGGCAGGTGGGGAGACCAAAGCCCAGGGGGCCCCGGTCCCACGTGAGTCAGGAGTGGAGGCCGGTTCCAAGTTGACCCCTTTCTTTTTTCTAATCCTCACCCGAGGGTCTGTTTTTATTGATTTGAGAGAGAGGCGTCGATGGGTTGCCTCCCGTACATGCCCCCATCAGGGATCGAACCTGCAGCCTGGGTGTGTGCCAGTCCGGGAGTCGAACCCAAGACCCTTTGGTGCCCTGGGCGATGCTCCAACCACCTGAGCCACACTAGCCAGGGTCCCAGGTGCCCCTTTCATACCGGACGCCACCACCTTCCCATGGAGGCAGGCGCTGTTGGGGTGCAGCGGGGCCTGGGGTGCAGCAGGGCCTGTGGGGGACAGTGGTACCTATGGGGGGGCAGCGGGGTCTGTGGGGGGACAGCAGAGTCTGTGGGGGGGCAGCGGGGCCTGTGGGGGACAGTGGGACCTGTGGGGGGCAGCGGGGCCTGTGGGGGACAGTGGGACCTGTGGGGGGGCAGCAGGGCCTGTGGGGGCAGCGGGGCCTGTGGAGGGACAGCGGGGCCTGTGGAGGGCAGTGGGGTCTGTGGGGGGGGGGGCAGTAGGGCCTGTGGGGGGCAGGGGGTCTGTGGGGGGACAGCAGGGTCTGTGGGGGCAGCGGGTGCGGCTCTGACTCCGGCCTGTTGCCGCCCGCAGTGTTCGACTTCCACCAGGCCGTGGATGGGCTGCAAGAGGTGCAGCGCCAGGCGCAGGAGGGGAAGAAGTGAGTGGGGGCGGCCACGGGCTGGGTCCTGGGCGCGTCCTGGGCAGCGTGACGGGTGGGGGACCTGGACCCAGAGCCCCTGGGAGCAGCCCCCTCGGCTCCCCCCGGCCTCTCTCTGGGTCCCGCACTGGCTGCCACCCCGAGGCAGGCACCTGCTGTCCCCATGTCACTGGGCCCCGCGGCCTGGACCCCACACACGGGCCCGCCCCGCCTGCGCCTGGGCGGTGGAGGCGTCCTCCACAGACACTGTTAGGAGGCGGCGGGACTGATTCTCAGGTTCGTGCACATGTGAACACACGTGAACATGCATGTGAGAACACACGTGCACACATGCTGACATGCGTGCACACGCACAGACACAAGGACACACGCAGCCTGGCGGACTCAGGTGGCAGGGCGGGGCCGGGCCCGGCGAGGGTGCAGGCGGGCTGGGGCGGGGGGGGGAGGGGGCGCCGGGCCCCAGGGCGGAGCCAGGGGTGAGGGCGTCGCTGGGGCTCAGCTGCCTGCCCAGCCCCGTCCGTGCGAGGGGCCGCGTGAGGGGCCAGTCGCTTCTCCCAGCCGGAGGCCCTTCCATGGCATGGGTGGAAACGGGTCGGAGTGCGGGCAGGGACCCCGCATTCCAGGCGGCCCCCCTCCCCCGTGCTCACGCTGCCCCCCCCCCCCCCCAGCATCGGCACCACCCGGAAGGGGATCGGACCGGCCTACGCGTCCAAGGCGGCCCGCACGGGCCTGCGCATCTGCGACCTGCTGGCCGACTTTGACGAGTTTTCCGCCAGGTACGCGGCCGCCCCCGCCCCGGGGTGGGGGGCCGGCGAGTGGGGCTCGGGGACCCAGCAGGGCCGGGGGGACCCGTTGCTGTGGCCTCTGCAGGTTCAAGAACCTGGCCCACCAGCACCAGTCCATGTTCCCCACCTTGGAGATCGACGTCGACGGGCAGCTCAAGAAGCTCAAGGTAGAGCGGGGGCCGGGCGGCCGCGGCTCGGACTCACCTCGCGGGGTGCACCGTTTCAGGGTCATACTGGGGCGGCGGGCCTTGGTTATACTGGGGCAGCCGGACTTCTGGGGCCACAGCTGCCGGTGGGAGCCCCCGGCCGGGATGGAGGCCGGGCTCACCCAGGGCTGGGCTCACGGCTTCTCAGGGGACCTGCCCAGGGCGCGCTGGGCGGGAGGTGGCGCTGTCCCAGCCGAGGCAGGAGGGGCAGTGGCCCCCCTGCTCACTCTGAGAGGGCGGGGGTGGGGGCAGGAAGGTGTCGGCACAAAGCCCTTCTGGAACTTTACAGCTGGGATCCCACTCCTCCCGCCCTGTCTGAGGACAGAGCGTGGAATGTAGGGATTCAGTCCCGCTGCATTAGGGACCCCGCCCGGGACCTCACTTGAGCTTTAATCACCCCCAGCCCAGCCCCATCCTGAGGTCCTGGGGGTCGGGCTCCAGCGGATGAACTGGGGGACGCACCACCCCCATAGTCACCGAGGCCCCCGGCCGGGGTGGGGGCTGTCGGGGTGAACCAGGTGGTCGGGAGAGCTGGGAGCTGGGGGGCGGCCCGGGCCCCACAGCCGCGTCCCCCCACCCACCCCGTGCAGGGCTTTGCCGAGAGGATCCGGCCCATGGTCCGCGACGGCGTGTACTTCATGTACGAGGCGCTGCACGGCCCCCCCAAGAAGATCCTGGTGGAAGGCGCCAACGCCGCCCTGCTGGACATCGACTTCGGTGCGGCCCCCGCGCCCCAACGCACCGCGCCGTCCTGTCTGGGGGGACAGGGCGTGGCCTTCATCCTGCCTCGGACTGACCCCCGTGCCCTCCCCCTAACTTAGCCGAGAGGGGAGGCGGCTGGAGATGAGAGGCCGAGGGCCCAGAGAGACCAGGAAGGGGTGGGGGTGGTTAGAGCACCTGCTGCGGAGCAACCTCCCCCTCCCGACACCCAGACCCTGTGGGGGCCACTCCCCCAGGACGGCCCCTGAGGCCCCATTGAGGGGCTGTGGGGGGGGGGCTCACCACCACCGCCGTCCGCCCAGAAGGCCCCTGGGGGTGGTGACCTGTGGGGGTCCCTGACCGGCCGTCTTGCAGGGACCTACCCCTTTGTGACGTCATCCAACTGCACGGTGGGCGGCGTGTGCACGGGGCTGGGCATCCCGCCCCAGAACGTGGGCGACGTGTACGGCGTGGTGAAGGCCTACACCACACGCGTGGGCATCGGCGCCTTCCCCACCGAGCAGATCAACGTGAGTGCCTGCGCCGTCGGGACGCGAGCGGGAGGCTGTGGGCCCTGCAGTGAGGCGCCTGGCGGCCTGGTGCTGAGGACGTGCGGTGCACACGCGTGTCCACGCGGCCCTGCTTCCCAGGTGCTGCAGGCAGGCGAGTGGGTCAGGGCCCCCCTTGGCCCAGAAAGGGGTTCTCAGGGTGCCCCAGCTGCCTTTGTCAGCCTGGCCTTGGGTCTGGTGGCCGCAAGGACAGGAGGCCCCTGTCCTGAGCTGGTGTGTGAGGACGCAGGGGAGGGGGCGGGGGTGGGAGGTGGGAAGGTGCCGTGTCCGGAAGAATCTGGCAGCTTTGACGGGGCAGGGGACCCAGCGATAGGGAGGGGACCCCAGGAGAAGTCACCTCACACCGCAGGCCCCAGCTGAGCGACAGGCCAGGCCCCTCACGCCCTGCACCTGGGCACTAAGGGGGGCGGGGCGCCAGCCGCTGCCTCCCCAGAGGCCTCCGACCCGCTGCCAGCAGACCGAGCCTCGGCTGGGGCACGTGGCGTCTGTAGGGGGTGCAGCTTCTCCCGTGGCCCCGGGCCAGGAGGCGGGGGGGGGGGGGCAGGCTGAGGGAAGGTCCCCCAGAGGCGGCCAGGCTCCCGTCCTCACGCAGGAGATCGGCGACCTGCTGCAGAACCGCGGCCACGAGTGGGGGGTGACCACCGGCCGGAAGAGGCGCTGCGGCTGGCTGGACCTGATGATCCTGCGATTCGCCCACATGGTCAACGGCTTTACCGCGTGAGTGTCCGTCACCGCGTGGCCGTGCGGGTGCCATCCACGCCGGGGCCCCCGGGTTCCCAGACCCCACCGGGCCCCTGGACTCCCAGACCCCACCAGACCCCTGGACTCCTGACCCCACCTGGGCCCCCAAGCTCCCACACCCCACCGGGGCCATCACAGCTGGGCGTGGGGCTCAGGGCAGTCTCCCCAGCGGGTGTCACTGCACCCAGACCCTCCCGCACGGCGGGGCCACAGTGGGTGGCGAGGCCGAGTCCTGCCCGGGGTTGACGGGGGGGAAGGAAAGGGAGCAGCTGGTGTGAGGTCGGGGTGAGGCCTGGTGGGAGGAAGATCCATGAAGCCAGGTGCCACTTGGCATAGGGGGTGCAGGGCTGGGTCTGCATGGGCAGCCCGGCAGGGGGCAGAGCGGGCGAATGAGCCTGGGCACGGGCTCCGGGCTGAGACCCCAGATGAGGCAGGTGAGGGCAGGAGGGCAGTGCTGCTGGGCGCTGAGTGTGCCCGCCTGCCCGCTGCTGGTGCGTGGAGCCCTTTACTTATTGCCCCCGGAGGTGGGGCGGGGGCGGGGGAGGAGGCCGACAGCCCGAGCACTGGGCCCGCAGCCTCTCCACTGTATCCTCTGGCTCCGACAGGCTGGCCCTTACGAAGCTGGACATCTTGGACGCCCTGGATGAGATCAAGGTCGGCATCGCCTACAAGCTGAACGGGAAAAGGATCCCCTATTTCCCAGGTACGAGGGGAGGCGGCTTCCCGCCCTGGCAGCGGCACTGGCGCCCGGCAGACGTGCCTGGGGCCCGGTGAGAGGGGAAGGCTCGCCCCTGGCGAGCGTAGAAGCAGCGCTTGTCTGACCCCTGGCCACCCAGGTCCATGTATGAGGGCGTGGCCGGGTCTCGGGTGGCCGCAGGGGCGTCCCACGCGTTGGGCAGGGCTCAGAGGGACTGACCTGGTGGCAGGTGGAGGCAACTGCGCACCAACCCCGGGCCCTGGGGATCCGCGGGCACCAAAGCCCCGCTCCTGTTAGCAGAGGTGAACCTAAAACTCTGCAAATGGCAAGATGAAAGTGCGACCTAAGAAAACCCTTCAGGTGGCCGTGCGAGGCTCGCTGGGTTCCCACCGCCACACCCCTCCCCTGGGAAGCTGGGGTTCCTGACTTCACACCTGGGTCCAGAGCACCAGCGGCTTCCGCCCTCGCTGCCACCTCCCCCGTCTGTAGACCCACCAGAGACTCCAGGGTCCCCGACTCGCCCTACTGGCCCTGACCTTTGAGAGGGCACAGCACAAGTGTGGCGTGACCCCAGGGTCAGGGTCAGGGTGCCCGCTTGTTCCAGCATCTTCCATCAGTAGCGGATGGCTGGCATCTGTGAGCCCCGGGGTCCCGTCCGGGGGGGCCCCTGCACGGGGAGGGGCGGGCATAGCTCCTTTAGGACGTCTTAAGACGTTAAATCTCAGAGCCAGCTCAGTGGCTGAGCGTCGACCTGTGAGCCAGGAGGTCACGGTTTGATTCCCGGTCAGTGCACAGGCCCGGGTTACAGGCTCAATCCCCAGTGTGGGGCGTGCAGGAGGCAGCCGATCACTGATCCTCTCCGTGCCTCTATCACTCTCTCCCTCTCCCTTCCTCTCTGAGACCAATACGAATATGTCTTTAAAAAAAAAATAAACAAAATCTCAGAGCCACCGAGCCGCACCGGCCGGGTGCCCGTTAGAATTTCCGAGCAGCGTCCCGGCCTCCTTGCTGGGTCCCGGGGTCGCCCAGCAGAGCCCACGGGAATCCGTGTGGGTGGATGTGGCCCGTGTGGAGGGGGTACAGCCAGTGTCCCAGAGCCCCTCTCGGGCCCTGAAAACCAAGTGGGGTGACGGGCCGCTGAGCCCCCAAGGAGGCAGGCCCCGGGCGGGGGTCCCGGCTCCCCGGCCTCCGCCCGCGCTGGAGCGACGCCTGAGGGCACGACCACCCGTGTCCCCAGCGAACCAGGAGATCCTGCAGAAGGTGGAGGTGGAGTACGAGACGCTGCCTGGCTGGAAGGCCGACACCACGGGCGCCAGGAAGTGGGAGGACCTGCCCCCGCAGGCCCAGAGCTACGTGCGGTTTGTGGAGAATCACGTGGGCGTGGCAGGTGGGTGCCCCGCACCCCGCGCCCTCCCAGTGTGCCCCCTCCCCTCCCTGCGCCCAGCCTGAGCGGCCTTTCCCTTTCAGTGAAATGGGTTGGTGTTGGCAAGTCCCGGGACTCGATCATCCAGCTGTTTTAGGCAGCGGCGGCGCAGGCAGCGTGTCCTGGGCCTCGGAGGCAATGCCGATGCCGGAGAAGAAGAGACGCGAGGCGGTTTGGTGGACTTTCCTGTTCCTCCTGAGGCTGTGGGCGCGACCACTGTCGCTCACTCCTGTTTGGAATGAGCCCGGGACGGGCGGACGGACCGTGGTGGCTCCTTTCTGTCCCGCGTTGTGTCCGGTTGGAGCAGGTCAGCAATAAACATCCGGAGCCGCTGAGTGGGAGTGGTCACGCGAGCTCTGCTCTCACTGTGTCTTTTTTTAAAAATATATTTTATTGATTTTTACAGAGAGGAAGAGAAAGGGATAGAGAGTCAGAAACATCAATGAGAGAGAAGCATCGATCAGCTGCCTCCTGCACACCCCGCACTGGGGATGAGCCCGAAACCAAGGTACATGCCCTTGACCGGAATCAAACCTGGGACCCTTGAGTCCGCAGGCCGACGCTCTATCCACTGAGCCAAACCAGCTAGGGCCTCACTGTGTCTTTTGTTTTTTTAAAAAATACATTTTTATTGATTTCAGAGAGGAAGAGAGAGGGAGGGAGAGATAGAAACATCAGTGATGGGAGAGAATCATGGATCGGCTGCCCCTGCATGGCCCACACTGGGGATGGAGCCTGCAAGCGGCCATGTGCCCTGGTGGGGAATTGAACCCTGACCTCCTGGGTCATAGGTCGACGCTCAACCCCTGAGCCACACCCGCCGGGCTGACTTAGTCGTTTTGTTTTGACTTTTAAACACTCGAAGTCACAGCCATGCTTTGCCGTGACAGTGGTCTGGGTGACACCAAGCCAGGCGGTTTATGTGCTCAGAGCCAGCCCGTGTAAGAGACCGCGGCAGTGAATGTGTGTCCCAAACATTTAAAGGGCTTCGCTCTAGAGACCGCCCCCCCGCCCCCCTCCGCTGGGTGGTGAGCCCGCCCGCCCGGCCATCGGTGTCAGCGGGTCCTGCCTGGCCCCTGGGTCTGGGCAGATGGCCCGAGCTGGTCATGGGCCTGTCCCCGCTGTGCCCCCCTCGCCTGGCTGCGCAGCCTCCGTCACAGCTCTGCAGGGTTTGGGGGACATTGAGAGCCACACCTGCCCTCTCGCGTCAGGCAGAGAGGAAAGGGGTTCCGTGGAGCAGCCGGAGTCAGCCAGGGTGAGCTGGGTCCTCTGGGCGGGTCCGAGCCGCCGGCCCCGCCCCTGCCGGCCCCGCCCCTAGCCCCGCCCCTTCCGGCCCCGCCCCTGCCGGCCCCGCCCCTGCCGGCCCCGCCCCTAGCCCCGCCCCTGCCGGCCCCGCCCCTAGCCCCGCCCCTGCCGGCCCCGCCCCTACTGGCCTAGCCCCTCCCCTAAGCCCTGGGGCCCACCTTCTACTCTGCTTCTGGGTTCCATGACTTCAGACGCCACTTGTAAGTGGTTTTTAGAAAGGCCATACGGGTGGGTCCTAAGCAGGCTGATGGGGGACCGTATAAGATGAGGAGATGGGACACAGACAGGCAGAGGGGCGGCCTTGTGAGGACCCAGGAGAAGGTGGCCGTCCACACGCCCAGGAGAGGCCTCGGGGAGCCTGCCTGCGAGACCTGCTCTGGGGCCCACACCTGCTCGGGACTCCGGCCCCAGCACCGGGGACAGGACCCTGTGAGCCCTCCCTGCAGGCCAGGCGAGAGCTGGCAACGCACCCAGTGGACAGACACGTCTTAAAGTTAGACTGACATGTAGGGGCGGAACTCCCTCTTTAATCAAGTGTATTGGGGTGACATTGGCTAATGGGGTCACATGAGTTCGGAGTCTACTGCGGTATCACTTATTACAACACATCACCCGTGCGACACACTGCGCGCCCGGGTGGAGACCCGGCGGACGTGACGTCACGCGTGACGTGAACTCAGACCAAAGCGGCAACCTCGTCACCGGAAGTGCAATGACGGAGGAGTCCGACGGGGCGGCTGTGGGGAGGCACTTCCGGATCAGAGCCCCTTGAGGCCGCGCGCGCCTCGTGGCTCCGTCGGGGCAGCCGCGCCGGCGTCGCAGGGCCGGACGTCCCGGGCGTGCACACGTCACTCTCCACTTCCGGATTCCGACGAAGTGAAAATTAGGAGAAAGGGAGTCACCCTCTAACTCTGGTGACGTAAACAAGGAAATGTTTACCAACAAAATGAAGAGCTGACATCCTGCCCCTGAGGTCGCCTCTGCCCTATCACGCGCCGCGCCTCTTGCGAGTCCCGCCCCCAAGTCTCCTTCGGCCTATCCCGCGGCGCGCCACACACAGGGCCCGCCCCCCGGCTCGTGTCTTGCCCCCAACCGGCCTATCCCGCGCCGCGTGCTCACGACACCGCCCTCTCCCAGCGCCGACGCGCCCACTCGCCCAGCTTTTTCCCGCGCCGCGCACCAGCCCCGCCCTCTGCACTTCACCGGCCTATCCCGCGCCGTGCTGCATCGGAGCCCCGCCCCTTCCCTCACTCTGGGCCTATCCTGCGCAGCGCCGCAAGAGAGCCCCGCCCCCGCCGCGCGCGAGGGTTGGCGCGCGTCTGTGACGTGAGGAGGGCGGCCAGGCGCGGACGCGAACTCCCTGGCCCGTGGCGATGCCCAAGCGGGGCTGCCCCTTCGGGGTCGCGGCCCCGCTGCAGCTCAAGGTCCGCGTGGGCTGGAAGGAGCTGGGCCGCGGCGTGTGCTCCGAGCGTTACTCGCGGGAGATCTACGGTGAGTGCGGAGTAGGGCTTCCTCCCTGCGACGCGGGGCTGGGGCCGGCGGTTCCACCGGCCGCGGGGGGCGGGGGTGGGAGACCCGCGGGGGCAGGGCCGGGGGCCGGAGGTTGGAGCATCGAGCGGGACGGGAATGCGCCCCCGTCCACCGGCGGTGGCCACAGCCCGTACGCCGAGTCCCTGCCTCCCCAGACGAGCGGCCTCTGCGAGGTGCGCCCCGGCTCGGCCCTGCGGGAGGCGGGGCTCGCGCACCAGCAGGTCTGCCGGGCCTGGGGGGCCCCTCGGGCCCAGCGAGCGGTCAGGGAGTGGACGCCCCGGGGCCCTGAGCGCACAGAAGCGCCCGTTCTAACCGGGAGGTGTCCGAGGAGCGCGCCGCCCCGCCAGGCCCTGGTCCCGCAGGGGAGAGGGGCGGGCAGGGGGAAGGGAGGCGGGTCAGCAGGACTTGGCGCGGCCGGAGGGTCCAGTTCGGGGGGCCTGCGGGCCCGCGAGCCGTCGGAGGCGCTGTCCCGGCGCCGGTGCCGAGGCTGTGGACCGTCCGTTTGGGGGGTGACGGTGCGGGGCGGCGACAGCGTGGCGCTGGCCTTGCGAGAGGTCGGGCCGGGCACGGTGTACCCGCTGAGCAGCCGGGAGGGCCGCCCGGGAGGGGCCTGTGTGGCCGAGCGGGAGAGGCCGCCGGTTCCCCGGCCCCAGCTGCGCCGCCCTCTGCCCGGTGCTCGGCTGTGAACACCGCTGCTTTCCAGGCCGAGGCCGAGGCCGCCCATGCGGTGCAGGGGCCTCAGGGGCGCGCGGAGGAGCTGGCGGCAGCCCCCGCATCTGAGTCCCCGGTAACGGTGGTCAGTTCCATGAGAGCCCCCGCTTCCCGCAGTCCGCCGGCTCTTGGGCCGGGGAGGAAGGACAGGCTGGGGCGCTGGGAGGAGGGGAGCAGCACGGGGCGCCTCTGCCTGGCCTGCAGGGGTGGGGGCGGTGCAAGGCCCCGGGCTGGACGGGTCATCGGAGGGCGCTGTCTCCCCAGAGCGGACCAGGCAGCTCCTGTTCCGCGGGGCCAAGGCCTGCACGGACCACGCGTGGGAGGAAGGCTGCGCCGTGGTGGACCTGCCAGAGTCGCCCAAGCCGGGCCCCATGGAGGCCCCCCGGGCCACGCGTGGGCAGATGCTGATCGGACCGGACGGCCGCCTGACCCGGAGCAGAGCCCCGGCCTTCGAAGCCGGTGAGTGAGGCCGGCTGCGGCCCGTCCAGTGCGCGCTGGGGATGGACCGTCCAGTGCGCGCTGGGGATGGACCGTCCAGTGCGCGCTGGGGATGGACCGTCCAGTGCGCGCTGGGGATGGACCGTCCAGTGCGCGCTGGGGATGGACCGTCCAGTGCGCGCTGGGGATGGACCGTCCAGTGCATGCTGGGGATGGACATGGCGGGGGCCGTGCCGCCATCAGGGACACTGTCTGCCCAGCAGGGGCTGGGGCTGGCCGCCCTGGGAGCGCCTTGTGGAGTGAGCCTCTGCCCTGCCCCTCCGGCCGGGGCCGTGAACAGCCTCCCTGCGGGGGCAGGAGCAGACCCCGGGCCCGGAGCCCCCCTGCCCCCCTGCAGCTCCGAGTGCTGTCTGCGTGGGCACAGCCTGGCCGCCTGTCTGTGCGTCTCGGGCTGACACCCGGGTCTGGCGGGACCCAGGAGCTCTGTTCATGTGACGTGGGCCACACAGAGAGACGCCGGACGAAGGCCAAGACCCCCAGTGCCAGCAGGGACAGCTGGCCCCTCAGCGCAGGCACCCCGAGCTGGGGTTCGGTAGCAGCCCAAACCCCGGGCGCTCCCTCCGGAGCAGGGCTGTGTAGGGACCTGCTCAGGTGGCCGGGAGGGTCCAGGCCGGTCAGGGGCGTGAGGAGGTCGGCCTGTCCTCGGGGAGGCAGTGCCCCAGCCCCCAGCGCTGCAGCCCCGCCCGCTGACCGCTGGCATTTCCTCCTCACAGACGCGCCTGGGGCAGCGCGCCCAGCCTGCTCCTCGTGCGTGCGAGCGGCGGACGGAGCGGCGGCCTGCGGCCAGTGTGAGCGCGCCCTGTGCGGGCACTGCGTGCGCACCTGCGGCAGCTGCGGGGCTGTGGCCTGCACCCTGTGCGCGCTCGTGGAGTAAGTGTTGGATGGGGCGGGCGGGGGGGGGGGGGGGGGGCACAGCCGGGGTTGGGCGTGTGAAGACGGTGGTCCGTGACCGGGAAACGGACGTCACGATGGCCGGCTCCTCCCAGTGCAGCCTGGGTCTGAGGCCGCGGGGTCGGTCCTCCCAGGCCGGCATGAGGACGGCGCGGCTCCCACGCCGGCTCTCCGCTGAGCCCCCTGACCCCTGGCAGCAGGTGCGTGGTGCTTGCCGCCGCCTCTGGGGAGTGTGAACGAGGGAGTCCTCCCCGGCGGCTGTGCGGTGAGAAGACACGCCCCCGTCCCGGAGCAGGTCGGTAGGCCTATGAGTAGCTTCGGCTTGACAACCTTGAAGCCAGCCTCGGGGAGTCAGGCTGTTTGACGGCTCAGAAAGCTGGGTTGGCCCCAGGGCAGCTCCCAGGGACGGGACCAGAGACTGGGGCCCCCGCTGGTGTGGCTCAGTGGATAGAGCGTCGGCCTGTGGACTGAAGGGTCCCGGGATCGATTCCGGTCAAAGGCACAGGCCTGGGTTATGGGCTCGATCCCCAGTAGGGGACGTGCAGGAGGCAGCCGATCAGTGATTCTCCGGTCATTGATGTTTCTCTCCTCCCTTTCTCTCTGAAAAAAATAAAAATATATTTTTTTAAAAAAAGAGACTGGGGGACACTTGCGCCGTCCAGTCTGGAGGCTGTGGCTGGTTCTGGCTGGCGAGTTATGAACGTAACTGAGTGGCACTCCTTAGTTCTGTTTGTGTGTGAACCAAAGGGCAGGGCCTCCTGGCCAGTGGCCTCCTCGCTTGAGGACAGGAGCCCAGCAGAAGGGCAGGTAGAGGGCGACCCCTGGGCTGGAACCTTCCTCCTGCCTCAGTGTCCTCGCCGGACCCCTGCGCATGTCCTGCCAGCCTCTCCTTCCCCTTCCCGTTGCCCACAGAATTCACGCTGCCCGGCCAGCAGGCCTCGGGCCTCGTGGCCACAACCAGGGCTGGGCGCTCTGCTCTAGGCCACGAGGCCGACTGCCGTCCCCAGGCTCGGGACCCAGAGCATGGCCTCTGCCACAGCCTCTGCCCCTGCCAGCTGCTCAGGCGTGTCCCGCCCACACCTCCTAGTCCTGGGGCTCACAGCTCGGTGGTGCTGGCTGGGGCTGGGCTGGGGGCTGGTTTGTGGCTCCCCAGCCAGAACCAGCCAGCCCGCGGCTCTGAGTTCTCGGTGACGGCTTGGACTCCGCAGCCCTCCTTGGTTTCCTGTAGCCCAGCGGTTCTCAACCTGTGGGTCGCGACCCCTTTAGTGATCAAACGACCCTTTCACAGGGGTCGCCTCAGACCATCCTGCATATCAGATATTTACATGACGATTCATCACAGTAGCAACATGACAGTGATGAAGTGGCAACGAAAATAAGCTTATGGTTGGGTCACAACAGGAGGAACTGTATTTAACCCCTTCCCCAACAATTTTTTTGTTAAAAACGTTTCTTTTTCAGACTAATTTTTTTATTTTGGTTCTATATAGTATTTTTGATGCTGATTATGAAAACAGTTTGTAACTCGTCTTCCTATAAGCCATATTTTTTTACCATATTTTCTTAGTATACTCGTCGACGACTGAAAAAGAACATTTTGTGAAAACGTGTATACACGTTTCTGCCGGGGAAGGGGTTAAAGGGCCAGAAGGTTGAGAACCACTGCTGTAGCACGTTGCCAGTCTCTGGCCTTTCAGGACCCCTCTGATGAGTTTCCCCGCGAATCCCTGGGTTTCCTTGCCGTTACCTTACTTGATGTGAGCCACCTGGTCCAGTAACCCCTCACTGGACTCCTGGGAGGTTCTGTGGGGTCCCCATCCTGTTAGACACACAGGTTGGACCCTAGACAGCTCATTGGCTGTCTCGGTCCACGTACTTGCTGGTCTTTGCCCTCACCCTCTGGGCGGGAAGTTTGGGATGGGTGGCGGGTGGTTCCTCCAGAGGCCGTGGGAAGGCCTGCTCCCCGCCTGGCCCACCTCCCGGGGCTGCCGCACGCTGGGGGCTCCCGCGTCCTGGCGTCATCCCCCTCTCCGTGTGTTTACTCAGGACACCCGCCTGCAGGGGCCCGTCCTAGCTCACTACCTCTGCAGCGAACGGCCCCATCTCCCAGTCAGGTCTCTGGCCTGGGGTAGCACCTCCACATGTAAACGGGGGACACAGCTTAGCCCCCAACCTAACGCCCGCTCTTCTCTCCTCCCTGCGATGTTGCAGCTGCAGTGACGTCCACGAGAAAGTGCTCTGTGCCAGCTGTGCCATGTTCGAGGCCTGAGGGCCCAGCGGGCGTGGCCTTCCAGGCAGGATGGCCTCCCGGTGCGACGCAGAGGGACTGGGGGGCGGGCAGCTTTCTGTTGGATGTTTTGTACTGATGACTGAATAAATCCTATATATTTGGACGAGAGGACTTGCTTATGTTAACAGTCCTGGGGGTGCGGCCTCCTGGTCCTGTGACCAGCAGGTGCTGGAGGGGCCCACGGAGGAGGCAGGGCCTCCGTGCCACTCTGGCAGCTCACTCAGCGCCCGCTGAGGTTCGCGCAAGCTGCGTGCCTGGTCACCCCACTTTACAGACGGGAAATGGAGGTCCAAGTGCACCACCTACCAGCCCACCCGCCGGTCCTGGTGAGGAAAGCTTTGAACCCAGGTCGTTTGACTCCAGAATGGGTGACATTGTGCCAGCACAGCCCGGGGAGGGGGTGGGTAACGTCCAGACTTCTCCTGAAATGTCACCGTGACACCCCCTGGGTGGCCCCCAACGTGGGCAGTCCCGGTGGGGAAGACCATCTGTTTCCATTTCCTGCCCCTCGAGGCCGGCCTTGGGGAGGGCAGGTTTGGGTGGGGGACACAGGAGGGACTCCCCCTGCTGGCCCTCACTGCCCAACAGCCCCAGGCCACAAGTCAGCAGGCCTGGCCCTGGCAGCAGTGCCCAGGAGTTCTCTCTCCCAGGGGCCTGTCTCCCCAGACTGCTGCAGGGGGTCCTGCCCGGGAGGGGACACGAGATAAGGTCGTGCCTGTGTCCATGCCTGTGACCTGGAAGCCTCTCCAGGCCGGAGGAATATCCCGAAGGCATCTCCCCACCCCAGCGCAAAGCGGGTCCTGTGGGAGGGAGCCAGGCGCACCCTTGGCCCGGCCGGCGGCCCCCACCTGACACCCCGGCTCCAGCTCTGAAGGCTCCTCCCATTTGCATACCCCACCTGCCACTTGCTGGGAGCCCGAAGCTGTGGAAGGGTGTGGCGGTGTGTCCTGTGTCTGCCGTGTATTGTATCTCCACTTCCGATGGTGTGAACACACAGAGCACCGGCTTCCCGTTTGTAGGGGCACAGTCATGCTCCCATCCCCGCTCCCGTCCTGCACAGCTGGCCTGTCCCCATACCCCCCAGCCCGGCGCCACCACCTGCTGGGTCCCAGTGGCTGACTCCCCCAGCGCAGGGCCCGTCCTTCCGTGGCTGGCTTAGTCCACGGAGCACGACACGTCCCTCCGGGAGCAGGTGGCGTGTCCGTCCTGGCTGAGCACTCCCCGTGGTGCGGACGGACCAGTCCGTCTCCCAGTCCTCGTCCCGGACACCGAGCTGCATCCCCATCTCCGCGCTGTGAACGTGGGTGCAGTGTCTCCGGGGCCCCTTCAGCTCTTTGGGGGGCGGGGGCGGCAGAGGTGGGATCGCTGGGTGGATGGTTGTTGAGGTCACTGCCTGAGGGTCCTCGCTGCTCTCTGGGCACAGGCCCGGCTGACGGGCGTTTCTTCCCTGGACCCTGGCCTCCCTCAGCTGACCTGCTGCTTGTGGGGGCGTCACTGCTGTGCTGTGACCCACGGCCGGTCAAAGCCGAGGGAAGAGGGCCACCGAGGACTGGGACGCCCCCACCGGGGCACCCCTGCAGGGGGCACCCACCCACGTAAGGTGAGGAGCCGGGTCCTCTGGGCCCTGCCTGCCAAGCGCTGACACGGTTGGGGCTGGATGGCAGTTCCTCTCCTCGCCACCAGGTGGCGCCCGAAGCCCGCCCTCCAGGGCCGCTCTGCTGGGGGTACAGGGTGAGGGCGGGGGGCGGGGGGCAGCCAGCTCTGGGTCCTGCAGGGTCCCGCCTGGCGGTCAGATGGCCCCTGGGCACAGGGCCAGGTGGAACAGGGACCGCCAGGACATCCCCTCCAGCAAGTCTATGTGAGCTGGGGAGTCACCTGCCTCAGAAGCTGTCTGGGTGTCGGGGCCCGGACGGGGTGCTCCCCACAAGCAAAACAAGCCACGACGTTGAAAAGCCGTTTTTATTGAGGAATTCAGAGGGAAGTCTCATAATAGTAAAAATACTAAAGTTGATGTAAAAAAACGCCATGGTGCAGCGCAGTGTCTGGCCGGGCGGCGGGGGAGAAGCTAGGAGGACAGGACAGGACAGGACAGGACGGGCGCTACTGGGGGAAGCACGGCGGGGGGGGGCAGGGAGAGCGGGGGAGGGGGCGTCCGGGGGGAGGGGGGCTCTTCTCTAAGATGAGCCCGAACGCACATGGACAGCGGACACAGTGACGGGCTCAGCCGCCTGCTCGGCACGGTCCCGGTCGCCCTGGGCTGCTGCCCCTGGCCCACCCGAGCGGAGGGGCTCCTGGTGCCTCCGGGCGGCGGGCGGGCGGCGGGCGGGACAGCTGACAGCCAGGGACCGGTGGCCGGAGGGCCGGGGGCGTGGGCAGGGGCCGCCGGACCCCAAAGTGCACGTGGCTGCTGCAGTCCTCAGCGTTTCCTACGGGATCCGTCCGGAGGCGAGGCCACGTCTGGAGAACTGGATGAAATAAATTAAGAAAAACCGCAGGACCTCCCCTGCGTCGGACAGCCCTGCCCACGGCACGGAGGTCCCTCCATCGCCTCCAGAGAGAAACATTCACTCCAGACCGGCGCTGCGGGCCCCTCCCGACCCACGGAGGCGGCGTCCAGCCTGTGGCGCCCGCGGGTCACCAGCACCGGGCTGGCCGCCTCAGGCCGTGCCGCTGGCCGAGTAGGAGAACTGCGGGAAGTGGGGCCTCCGCTCGCTGTCCACACACTCCATGTTGTCGTCTGCGGGCAGGGAGGGAGGGAAACTGAGGCAGGGCCCTGCCGGCTCCAGACTCGCTGACCCCGACCCTCCCTCCCGCCCTGATCAGCACCCTCCAGAGGGGACCCTTCCGGTCAAAGCCGAGGCCCAGGCCCGGGCGGGGGGCCCTGGTTCGGCTGTTTTGGGGGGAGTCGGGGAGCGCGGCCCTCACCTTGGTCCGGGGGCGTGATGGTGATCATCTGGGCCGTGAACTCCTCGTCGAAATACCTGGTGTCCGTCTCCGAGGTGACCTGGGGCTTGAAGGGCGGGCTGAGCTGCAGGCGCAGGCGGGGTGGGGGGTGGGCAGGTCAGACTGGCCCTGCACCCCCACCGCCACCCCGGGAGCTGAGCCCACGAACTGTCTCCAGGGGTGGAAACTGCCGCCCGCCCACAGCAGGACTGGGAGGGGACTGCGGGGAGGGTGGCTGTCCCGCCCGGAACCCCTCCTGCAAGGGTAGGGTGAGGCTGCGCGCAGTGGCCTCTGCAGGCGACGGGAGGTGGTGCAGCCTAGCTCTGCAGCCGACACCCCCACACACTCCCCCAGGCTCTCAGGCAAGAGAAGAGCGCCCACTTTTCTTTCCCCCTAACTTCCTTACTTCCCTTCCTGGTTTTATAAACTGGGAAGGGGACAAGGGCACCTGGAAACGGTGTGCAGGGGACGGGCCTGCTCGGCCCAGCTGCCGGGGGCTCCCCTTTGATAATCAGGATGGAGGGACAGACATCCCCGGGGTCCTTGACCCACTTGGGCTGTTGAGTGGCGCTCCCGTGTGGGGGGCCTTGCCTCCCCCAGGCCTAGGGAGCAGCGGGTCTCCCAGTCACCACGGCAACCTTCAGCGCGGCCCCAGGGACGGGCACCCCTCGCAGGAGCACGGGCACTGGCTCCTCCGGGGGAACACGGCCCCGCACAGCGACCAGGGGACCAGTGCAGCCACCGCCCGGGGAGGCACAGGCGTGAGCAGGAGTGTGGGTGCGCAGGCGAGCGGGGGCTGTGGGCGTGTGAGCGGTGGACACGGGGGGCGTGGGGTGACTGGGAGGGTGGGTGTGCACCTTCTTCTCGTACACGTCCTGCCACACGATGCTGGCGAAGAAGCGGTGCTGCATGATCTCCTTGGCGTCCTCAGAGCCCCCTCCGAGCCTGCGGGGCCAGGCCCGGTCATGCACCGCCCGGCCCCCGGGTGGCACACCCACCAGCCCCCGCCCGGGAGTGAGGCTGGGCCGCCGGACAGCGCTGCACGGTGCGGCCCTGACAGTGCGGTCAGTGCGGGGGGCACGCCCAGGGCGGGGACGCAGTTCTCTGGCTGACCCCCCCCCCCCGCGGGGACAATGCTGGGGGGCAAGAGCTGCCGTGGGTGGATGGGTGGGGCTTCCTGAGCAGGGGCGGGGGCGCAGGGGGCCCGGGACCCACCGCCTCCGCCTGCCCACCTGCCCCGCGGTCCTGCCGCGCCCACCTCTGCTTGGGGTCCTTCCTGAGCAGCCCCGACAGCAGGGCCTTGGCCTCGGGGCTGAGCGTGCGCGGGAAGCGGATCTCCTCCATGAGGATGAGCTCGAACAGCTTCTCGTGGTCCTGGTTGTAGAAGGGCAGGCGGCCGCACAGCATCTCGTACATGACCACGCCCAGCCCCCACCAGTCCACAGCGCGGCCGTAGTCGTTGTCCTCCAGCACCTGCCGGACACGACGGCCGAGGTCACGGACGCCCGGACGGCACCGGCGGGGCGCGGGCGGGAGGGGCGGGGCGCGGGCGCACCTCGGGGGCCAGGTACTCGGGGGTCCCGCAGAAGGTCTTCATGGTGGCCCCGTCCTTGATGCCCTCCTTGCACAGCCCGAAGTCCGTGATCTTGATGTGCCCGTCCTTGTCCAGCATCAGGTTCTCCAGCTGCGGGGGGGCAGGGGGGTCTCCGGTCAGCACCTGCCGCCCGAGGCCGGCCCCTCCCGCCCACCCCGGCCCCGCCCACCTTGAGGTCCCGGTAGACCACGTTCTTCTCCGAGTGCAGGTAGTCCAGGGCCGACACGATCTCGGCGCCGTAGAAGCGGGCCCGGTCCTCGGGGAACACCCGCTCGCGAGACAGGTGGAAGAAGAGCTGCGGGGAGCCGGGCCTCGCACCACGCCCGCCGCCCGCTGCCCGCCGCCCACCAGCACCGCCCGGCACAGGCGGGCCCCAAGGGGAGAGCCGGGCCCCAAGGGGAGAGCCGGGCCCTAAAAGGGAGGGCGGGGCCCCAAGGGGAGGGCGGCAGGCCCTTGGCAGCCTACCTCGCCTCCGTTCGCGTACTCCATGACGAAGCAGAGGCGGTCGTGCGTCTGGAAGGAGTACTTCAGGGCCTGCAAGGGGCACAGGCTGGATCCACGCCCGCTCCCCCCCAGGCCCGCTCGGGGGATGGGCGGTGTGGGGCTGGACGAGGTTTCGGGGGGTCTCAGAGGCTGGCAAGTTCCCTGAACACGGAGGCTCCCCCACTGGGCCGGCCTCGGCCAGACAAGGGGAGGATGCGCCCTCCAGGCACCGCTGCCTCTGGCTTCCCGCCTCCACCCATAGGGGCAGCCTCGCTCTAAAGGGCGGACGTGCCCACCTCTCACCCACAGGCGGACCCAGTCAGTGCAGAGGAGGCCAGCATAGGGCTGAGCGGAGGGCCAGGGCCGGGGTCCCCGTGGGAGCTGGGCCCCCAAGACCCTGGAGGAGGGGCCGCCCGTGCCCCCAGGAGCTGGCTGAGCTGGGAAACCAATTTCCAGCTGATTGATTCCTTCTTGTCCCAAAGGCTAAGGATCCCCCCAAACTCCTCCTGGACCAGAACCCCAGCACAGGGGCCCCTGGCTGGGACCCCACCGGGCACAGCAATGGGGGCCCCAGGTCACCTGCCCCTTCTGCACACGGGGCAGCGAGCACAGCAAACGGGAGCGCCCCGCGACCCCAGAGGCCTGCCCGCTGCTGCCAGGAGGCCCCCAGCCCCCCAGCCAGTCCTCAGCCCAGGGCACAGAGGACCCCGCTCTGCCCTGGCGCCCAGGGGGCCTCGGGTGGGGGCCGCTCACCGTCAGGAAGGGGTGCCGCGAGTTCTGCAGGACTCGGTTCTCCGTGAGCGTGTGCGCCACCTCGTCCTGGAAGACGGGCTGTGAGCACCGCTGGCCTCTGGCCGCCCGCCCCCCGTCCTTGCCCGCCCCCCCCCGGCACCCCATCCCCCCTGTCTCCCCCGTCCCCCCCTCCCCCCGCCCCCCAGCAGCACCGACCTTGGCCACGATGACCTCCTTCTTGAGGATCTTCATGGCGTAGTAGCGGCCGGTCGCCTTCTCCTTCACCAGGATCACCTTCCCGAACGTGCCCTTGCCCAGCAGCTTCAGGTACTCAAACTCGTTCATGGTCTGGGGGCGGCGGGCGGAGTCAGGGCACAGGGGCTGGCCCGGGGCTCTGCACCCCAACTCTGAGCCCTGGGGTTCGGGGGAGGGTGGGAGTGACAGCGCCCAGGCCTCCTGGAACCCCGGCGCCCGCCCCCTCTGACCCAGGGCTCTGGTGGTCAGGCTGCGCTGTGCCCAGGAGGAGGGGGGTCCCGGGCGGCGGGCGGCAGAGGGGAGCGGGCCTCACCACCCGGTGCTTGGGTTTGGCCAGGGACACCTCCATCTCCTCAGCCCCCGAGTTGTCGCTGGGCGAGCCCGACCGGAAGTCCATCATCTCCTCCTCCTGCCTCTTGAGCCCATCGGCCACCGTCTGGATGGCAGTCGTCCACTCCTCCCTGCGGGCGGTCAGCGAAGGTCTAGCCTAGCCCTACCCAGGCTGGGCTCGCCCTGCCCGTCCGAGGCCCCTGGAAGTGGCTGCCCTGAGATGTGCATCCCCTCCCCCAGCCTGGGAGCACAGGGAGCGAGGGGCCGGCACCCACCTCGCCCGCCCGCCCCCCGCCCCGCCGCCCCGACACCCCCTCCCCCCCGGCCCCGCGCCCGGCCTACCGCTCCTCGGGGGTCTCCACGTGGAACGTGCGCTCGATGACCGTGGTCCACTGCAGGCATCGGATGATGAAGGTGTTGGGCCGGGGCCGCTCCGTCTTCATCAGCTGGCATTCTGGGGGTGGGGGGGCGGGAGGTGAGCCCAGACCACCCCCCTAGTCCTGGGAAGCTCTATCCATGCCCTCAGGGCCGCAGTGCCCCTCCCACTCAGCACAGGGCTCTGGAGTTGCCCGCCAGGCCACGGCCCTGACTGGCCACAGGGAGAGGGGTCTGGGGTCCCAGGGGAGGGGCCGCAGGGTGGGAACTGGTGAGAGCTGCCTGCCCACTGCCGGCCCCATCTCCTCCCTCCCCATGGCCAGCCCCAGGGGGGAGGCTGCCTGTCCTGAGGTGGCTGGGGGACACCACCCCACCACAATGCCACCCCACGCCCGGGGGCTGGGGGGCGGGACTCACACAGGGGTGCAGACAGGCTGACACGCCGGGAGCACAGCCACCCGAGCACACGCGTGCTGGGCCGCACACACCAGCACCACACGCACAGCGGGAGAGGCACACACCAGCACCACACGCACAGCGGGAGAGGCACACACCAGGGCCAGGCTCACCCAGGGCCACGCACCCCTGCAGCCAGGCTCACCCCAGGGTCATGCACCCCTGCAGCCAGGCTCACCCCTGGGCAGTGATGGCGAACCTTTTGAGCTCGGCGTGTCAGCATTTTGAAAAACCCTAACTTAACTCTGGTACCGTGTCACATATAGAAATTTTTGATATTTGCAACCATAGTAAAACAAAGACTTATATTTTTGATATTTATTTTACATATTTAAATGCCATTTAACAAAGAAAAATCAACCAAAAAAATGAGTTCCATAGGTGTCATAAGTTCGTCATCACTGCCCCAGGGTCACGCACACCTGCAGCCAGGCTCACCCCAGGGTCACGCACCCCTGCGCCAGGCACACCTGCTGTGCAGAGCTGCGGGGATGGTCAGGCTGAGAGGGGCGTGAGTGCGTGTGGGGGTCTCTGAGGGCTCCTAGGACAGATCCTGGCCCAGCCTGTGAGGCAGGAGGGGGTGGGGGGGCCGTGCAAGGCTTCTACCATCCCAGCGTCTGGGCCCTGGCGACAGAGGGCTCAGCCGGGCCCAGATAGGGAGCGGTCTGCCAGGCTGGGGCGAGAGCAGGGCTCCGGGCTGGCCGGTACGGAGGGGCCGCCGTCACCACAGGCCGGGGGCAGGCAGGCCTCCTGGGCCTCTGCACACCCCTCCCACTCACTGTCCCGAGCCCCTGGGCCCATCCCAGGGCCTGGCTTCTCGTCCCCACTCCTGACTCCACCCCCAGAGGCCCGGAGCCCCAGCCCCACCCACTCAGGCAGCCCCCCGGGCCAGTGCCCACCTCCACGTGCCGCTGAGGTCGCCCCACCCTCGTGCCTCAGCCTGGCGGGCACTCCTGAGGGGTCTCCTCCCCGGCCAGGCCGCCCCACAGCCATGGGGATGCCAAGGTGGGGATGTCTGCCCCGGGTCTCCCCTCACTTGGGCCCCCTCCTCCGCCCCCTGAGGAGACTCACTAGGCGGCCGCTCTGCCCCCCGACCCCAGATGCCCCAGGGGGGCACGCTGGCCATGCCCCGGCCCCTGCAGTGGGCGCAGGGCAGCGAGGTGGCAGGGCGCCCCACCTCCACACACCTGCAGGCAGGGAGCCCACTGAGCCACATCCCCCGAGACCCTGGGCCAGAACCTGGGGTCGGGGAGGCTGGTGGGCTGGAAGGCAGAGCTGGCCGGAGGGTGGGAGTGTGTATAGAGAAACCTGGGGTGAATCCGGGACCCCCACAGTAGGCACTGCACCCCGAGCCCGTCAGCAGCCCGAGACGGGCTTGGGGCTCAGTTAACGAGCCCATCACGCCCCCACCCACCTGGCCGTTAGGGGCCAGCCTCTGGGCAGAGCACAGGGAAGGGTGGCCGGGCGAGAAGGCCCCCCCCCTCCCCCCCGGCTCAGCCTCCTCCACCCCCTGCCTCCGCGTCCTCAGCCCCACGGGCAGGGTCACACCTGCCCCCCGCCCCCGGGTGGAATGACGGAACGAGGCCGGTTTGCCTGCTTTGCCAGCTCTCCTGGGCCAGCCGTGCCCCCTCCCCACCAAAGCTGGGGGCAGAGGCACACGCAGCCGGCAGGGGTCCAGGGCCTCTGGCAGCCTTGCAGGGGGGAGGTGGGGGGCAGCCACAGGCTCTCCCTGGGGGTGACAGAGGCTCCCAGAGCTGGGTGCCCCTCATGCACTCTCGTCCTGCCCCCCACCCTGTTGGGCTCCCCCTGGCCCCCGCTGGCCGCTCCAAGCCAGAACCTGCCCCGACTCAGCCCGGCCTCCGCCTGCAGAGCAAGGGTGCGGGGACAGCTCCGGGCACGGCCTTGAACTTGGCACAGAGACGCCCACCGGCCAGAGACGGCAGGTCCGCGAGGTGACACGGAGCCAGCGCTGCCCAACCCGGCCCCGGGAGCTGCGGGTCCCAGACACAGGGGCCAGGGGTCACCGGGGCCCTGCCCGCAGCGCGGGGCTCACTCACGCGCCACGGAGAAGTTGTTGAGGGGCGACTCGCGCTGCTCCACGTCCTGCGGCCGCTCCTTGTAGCCGATGAAGGTGCCGTCGGTCTTCAGCAGGAAGTAGCGGGGCCGCCAGGTCTTGATGTACTCCCCTGGGACACGGGCTGTGAGGCTGCGCGGCCGCTCCCCACCCTCGGACCCCAGCCCGCAGCCATCAGGCAACTGCCGGTGCCGGCCAGAGGCACCCAGGACCCCCAAATGCGTGAGCTCTGACCCCAATTCCCACAGGAGCGGGTGGGAAGGGGCCAGGTGGGCACCTGGACCTGGGGGAAGGCACGGCTGTGGGGAGGCCCAATCTAGAGGGCCTTCCTGGAGGAGGTGGCACCAAGCCAGTGTGACTTTGCAGAAACAGTTGAAGCACTAGCTACAGCCACCTGCACCACACCCTCTGGCCGGGCCCCCGGGACAGAGCCCACCGCCCGGGACCGCGCTCACCGGGCCCAGAGGCGGGACCTGCGCCCCGGACCCCGCACCCGCCGGGTCACCGGGAGCACCGGAGGTTCCCAATTCGCGACACCAGCCGCACACAGGCCTCCGCGCAGAAGCGAGCAGATGTCCTCTGCGCTGTGCCGGCGACCGTCATTTTTCAAACTGACACCCAGAAAAAACGCCTCATTTCCATTTTGCAGAGCAAGGTGTTTGCGCCGCAGCGAAGGGTTCACTAATTAGGCGGCCGCTCCGCAGAGGAGCCAGCGGGCGGGAGGCCGGTCCCTAAGCTCTGGGCCAGCGGAGCCCAGGACAAGAGCAAAGGCCCGAAACCACAGCCAATGGGTCCGACCCCCCGCCCCCGCCTGCTGCCCGACCTTCCAATCCGTGTGGAGGTCCCGGCAGCGGTCACCCAGGCACCACAGCTGTGGCTTCTGGTGTGGCCTCCAAGGCCCCTCGCCCTCCAGGACCCGGGGCTGCTGGGGAGACGGGGCTCCAGCCACCCCAGGGCGCCTGCCTGCAGGCTGTGTCCCTGGCTCCCGTGGGGTCTCCACCAGGCCCCCTGCCCCACCCCCACGGCATTTACCGGGTCTCCAGCCAGTTCCCCCTGAGCCCGGGGACAGGCGGCTGTGGTCGCCCACGCCCAGGCCCACGCGGTGCAGGGTGGGCAGCATGCAGAGCCGGCTGGGGGCCGCCACCGCCCACACCGCACGGCCACCCGCTGCCGCTCCCACCCCCTGCGCGCCTGCTGGAGCTGTCGGCCCTGATGGAGGGCCTCGCACCCCGCCAGCTGCCGCTCCCCGGGACGCCAGCTGAGCGGGGAGCGTGATGCGCCCTCGCCGCGCAGCCGAAAATCCATCTTGAGGCACTGACTGTGCCGGCCCCCCCGCGCCGCACACACATGCAGGGGGCACGTGTCCCGGGCTCCACAGCCCGCACAGCAGCCGGCCTCAGTTTCCCCAGTGGGATTCCCTGGAAGGGGGGGGGCAGAGTTCCCAGGGCCCACCCCAACCACGTGACCTTGCACCTGCCCTCAAGCCACCCCCAGGGCCGGGAAGGTTCTGGAACCCAGAGCTGGGGGGACCCATGGGAGCGACACCCTACCCGGCTGAGCCCAAGGCCAGGCGGCAACCAGTGGGAGCTCCGTTCGGCCCAGACACCCCTCCAGGAGGCGGAACCCGGGGCCTCGGAGGGCGGGCTGAGGCACCCAGACACATAGAGCCTTTCTCAGTGTCTCAGGTGCCCGCCTAGAGGCCAGGCGGCGGCCACCCAGGGGCTGGGCCGGGGCCGCGCCTGAATGAGCTCAGCCCAGACCGGACAGCAGGCCGGCCGGCGGCCGCCCGCACAGACGGGTAGAGCGGACACGGAGCGGGCGGTGCAGGAGGTGTCCACTCCACGGCCGCTGCTGTCCTCTCGGCCACAGGATACCTGTGGGCCGGCCTCTGTCCTGAGGCCCGGGGTGGGGGGGCGGCCAGACACATCGGGGTGCCGGCAACGGGAGGCGCAGAACCCTCACTCGGGCACAGACACGGGCAGGGAACAGACGGAAAGCCGGAGTCTGCCCTCAGGACGCGGCTCCCTGAGCGGGTCCCCTGCTCCCCCTCCCTGGGGCCACACGCCGGCCCACTGGCAGGGTGACCTCCGGGCACTCGGGGGGGCAGTGGGACCTGGCCCTGCAGCCCTGCCGCTCACACCCAGCAGGCAGCCCGGACACAGGAGGCCCCACTCCCACCCGGGCAAACACTTGGACGCGCTGCGGCCCACACCGGCCTGGGCACAGCCCTGGGACCACCACGGGGCCCAGGTCCCCCAGCTCAGCTCCTGCCAGGAGACCAACGGGAGCCAGGGCTGCCCTGGGACTGAGCTGGGGCAGGGGCGAGGGCTCTGGCGCCAGCTGGTGGCAGGCGAGCAGGATGGGGCGCTGCACGGTCCCCCGGGCTCTCTCGGAAGCCCAGCCCTGGGCAGGCAGGAGGGCAGCACGGCTCCTCCGAAACCGGTCCTGCCCAGCCACCAGGGAGGGGACTGTGCCCGACCTTCCCCCACGCGGGAGCCCACGTCCGGACCAGGGCTGCCCACCTCTTCCTGCCCCAAGGCCCTCAGCTCTCGGGGTCCCCACCAGGGGTCCCTCCCACTCTCTGGGGAGCCTGAGGGAAAGACTCCTGGCCAGCAGCCCTGACCTGCCACAGCCAACGTCCCTACGGCCACTCGGCCAGGCTTGGGTGGGGGGGCGGCCAGGCCCCGTGGGCGCCAGGGGTGGGGGGCTCCTGCACACGGCGGAGGGCACTGGGCCCGGCCACGCAGCCGCGCCCTGAGCCCGCGCCCGTCCCCTGCGAGCCGGAGCCTGGGAGCTGGGTGCGCACTCTGCCGCAGTGCTGGTGGCGGCGCGGGCGCTGGCGGGGCGCCAGGCGGGGCCGGGCTGCTTCTCCACAGCCAAGTGCACCCCAGCAGGCCCGGGGAGCGCCGCCAGCTGACAGCGCGACTGCGCGGTCCCCCGCCGACCACACACCCATCCCCGACAGCTGCCGGGCGCCCATTTACCTTCCCCGGCGCAGCGAGCAAATGGCCTCGCTGACAGCGGCCCATCCATCGCCGCCCGCCACAGGGGTCACCTCGAGGGGCCCCCCTGCCCGGGCCCAGGCGGCTGGACCACGGCCCTGGAGCGGGTGGCGAGGGAGGGGCCGCACCCTGTCTGCCGGGTGCATGCTCAGGACTGAGCTTCCGAGGGCACCGCTCACGGGCCTCGCAGGGCAGGGCACCGACGGCCAGGCGGGTGGGGAGAGGAGGGGAGAGGAGGGGAGAGGGCAGATGCTCCCCGCGAGGCTCAGTCCCGCCAAGGGCACCGGAGGGACCGGGCGTCCTGTGCACCTGCCTCTGGGGAAGGACCGCGGGTGCCCAGCAGCCCCCCACCCCCCGCCCTGAGCCCATGGGGGCGGCCACACCCACACCCTCCCCGCAAACCCTCGGAGGTGGGACCACACCCCTGCCTCTAGTGGGCCCAGCCTGTCTCAGGCAGGAACCTTCATCCCCACACCCCCAGGAAAAGCCCCCCTGCATGGGGGAGTGAGGGGGCCAGGCCAGGGGGGACCCTGTCCTCCAGACAGGCCCCCATCTCGCAGGGCCTGCGCCTTAGTTATTTCTGCTCTAACCCCCCACACCCACAGCGGGACGCTCTCCCCACCACCTCACCCTCGGTGACATGGTGGCTGGCCGTGCACCCCCATCCCCGGCAGCATCGCCCCAAGTCCCTGGCCACATCCACCCTTGCCATCCCTCAGGCCCCCAAACCCAGGCCGGCCACATGCCCTCCCCAGCCCGCTCCTCAGCTGAGGGCTCCCCATGTGGGGTCTCTGCCCTGGCTCCCACCAAAGGCATCTCCGGTGCCCGGAGCCCCCGCCGCTGACGGCGCTACCAGGACCGCACGCCGCATCCACCGCTTCTCAGCCTAGGCCTGTTTCCGGGGCAGGTGGGGCCAGCGACAGTGGACTGAGGGGGCCACCTGGGCTCCCACCCAAAGCCCCACACCCGCTCCTCGTTCTGAGCTGCAGGCTGGTTATTTCCTGCGTCTTGAGGGAGCGCGCATGCCAGGCTGCAGCCCCAGTCCCTCTTCCAGCCTGTCCGGGGCCAGGCCGGGGCTGGGCCCTTCTGGTGGGGCTGCTGAGCAGGGCCCAGGCGGGCAGGGCACGGTCACGGAAGGGGCAGCGTGTGCCTGCTGTGGGGTGACCCGGGAGTGGGCAGGTCGACACAGCGGCTCCGGTTACAGGCAGGCTCCCGGGAGGTGCTGGCCGGCTCCCCTGGGTGTGCCCGGACCTCGCCTCGGGGCACTTCCAGGAACCAGCCTGATGCAACCCGGGCCCCTGAGCGCTGGCGGCCAGGACCGCACGCCACGCCCACCGCTCCTCGGCCGCGGCCTCAGTTTCCCGTCTGCACACACACGCTCTGCTGCCCGAGGCGGCGGGTGCGGCAGAGGCTGCCCGGGGCCTGGGCCCGCCCTCCTGGGCCCCATTGAGCCTGGCCCCACGCAAGGCAGCTGTGCTGACCGCACCCGGCACCCAGGAAGGAGACAGGGCTCAGCCCACTAGGGGCCACCTGGGACCCGGCGGGAGGTGGTGCTCCCCACCCCGCCCCCCCGCGAGGCCCGCGCTTCCTCTTTTTCTATATCCACACGTGCTGCTGCTGCTGCTGCTGTTTTATTTCAGAAAAGGAGAGAGAGGACCATCAGTGATGAGAGAGAATTGTGGACCGGCTGCCTCCCACACGCCCCCCACTGGGGATCAAGCCCGCAACCCAGGCCTGTGCCCTTGACCGGAATCGAACCTGGGACCCTGCAGTCCACAGGCTGACACTCTATCCACTGAACCACACCGGCCAGGGCCAAGCTTCCTCTTTTGTTGTTTGTTTTGAAGGGAGAACTCAACACACTCATAAAACAGGAAACTCAGCCCTACATAGGCCAGGCCGGCCACGGCCATGCCACGGCCATGGCCCAGGAGCCGCCTCAGGGACAGGCGCTGCCTCCCAGGCCCCGTCCTTAGGGCTGAGGCCCGGCCCCTGCTCTACCACGGGCCTGACCGCCTGCTTGGACCTGCTCCAGGGCCAGTGCTGGACCCTCAGACGTGGGCATTGCACAAGCCGCCCCGTGAACCGAGGGCACTGCGGGGGGCTGGGGAGGGCCCAGACGGGACCTGGGCGCCCGACCCTGCAGCCAGGGCAACAGCAGGCTCCCCGCGGCTCCGCTGAGCCCTCACGCAGGAGGCACAGGCGGCACCGTGGCCACGGGCCCTGGGGCCTCCACGGCAGCTGGCGCTCAGCAGGGGGTTACAGGGCCCACAGCCTGACCCTGCCGTGATGGCTGCCCCTCCACAGGGCCGGCTGCACCCTCCACCCCTCGCCCCGCAGGGCCCAGGCCCGGGACGGAGCGGGGCTGTGTCAGCAACACGGACGTCTATCTCCCCATCTCAGGGCCACGCGCGGGCACAGTGATGCCCACTCCACGGCGAGAGGCGGGCGGCTGCGCCTGAGGGAGGGAGAGGGAGGGCCCCAGGACGCACTTCCCCGGATGCCGGGACCCCCTGGGCTGGAGGTGAGGGCGCCCTTCTCTGACCCGGAGCGGGGGAGGGTCAGGCCAGGAATGGGCTCGGGGCGAGGGCCCCCCCAGGCCTGAGACCCCCCCGGGGATTGGGCCCGCGGAGCTCGTGCACACAGGACCCTCCTGGCGCAGCTCCTGGAGGAAGGTAAACTGAGGCATGGGAACACGCCGGGCAGACCACACCGGTGACCACGTCCAGGCAGGGAGCCTCACGCCCACAGGGGCTCCCCTCGCGCCGCCCCGCACCCCGGCTGGCGGGACCGTGGCCCGGTGAGGTCACCCAGGCCCGCCCCTCCTGGCTCACAGGGCCTGCGGCTGCCTGCACCGGCCCAGGTGCCCCTCCAGCCGGCCCCTCCCTTCACCCTGGGTCCCCGCTCTCGCTGCCCCTGCCCTTTCCTGGCCCACCTGGTCCAGGCGGTCCACCTGGGTTGGGGACACACCATGGGCTCGAAGGGTGGGACCCGGTGGGCGTCAGGGACAGCGGGCAGGAGGGCAGCCTCAGGGCGTGCCTCGAACCAGCCGCATGGACCGGCCGCGGCCTGAGCGCTGCCTAGACAAGGCCGAGGCCACCGCCGAGCTCAGCCAGACCCGCTCCCGACACAGAGCTGAGCGCAGGCCCCCGAGGCCGGGGCGGGGGGCTCACAGCACAGACCACGGCCTCGAACACGCAGCTGGGGCCACACCAGCCCACCCGCCCCCACGGCCGGCCGGCGTGTCTGCCCACCACGCAGGTCGCAGTCACTCAGGATGTCCAGCTCATGCTCCGAAGCCGGCCCATCGCTGGGGACACCCGCGCGGGGCTCAGGAGGTGCCCTCCCCCAGGGACACCTGCCCCGCTGCCCCCAGCACCTGAGCCTCCAGCAGCTGGAGCACTTTCCGGGGACCAGCCCCCCGCGGGGCACACGGACATGAGGCCTGGACGCCACGGTCAGTGCAGGCCCAGAACGGGGACTCTGCCCCCAGCTGCTCTGGCTAAAGCAGCGTCAGGACCCCCAGAACTCAGCCCGGGGTCCCTCCCCACAGATGGGCGCCCACCGCCCACCTCCCCAAGGGGTGGAGGAGCCAGGGCCCAGGGTCTGCCCCGCACAGCCAGCCACCTGCCCCTGCGATGCCCACACAGCCCCTGGGCCTGGGGGTGGCCATCTGCCCTGTCCCCAGCCCTGGCGGGATGCAGGACAGCCGCTTCCTAACCTACGGGCCAGGGAGGGAGCGGGCCCTGGAGGATGGACAGCTCCCACCCCCTCCCATGCTCTGAATCTCACCCCTGGCCAGGCCTGAAGGTGGGGCCCTCTGCCCACCCCGGCCAGATCTGGGACCCCTCCCAGCCCAGCGGTCCCCCCCTCCTCGCTGAGAGGCAGCAGGCAGCCCAGAGGGTCAGCCAGGAGCTGGAGGAGGAAGCCTGGGAGGCTTCTCAGAGGGGGTGGCAGGGCAGTGGCTCTTCCGGAACGGCCGGGTGAGACGAGGAAACCTGGCCGGTGCCCCGCTCAGCAGGCCCACGCCCCTCCCCGTGCCCGTCCCGCCATCAGATCTGCACAGGCCCACCACCTGCCTCCTCCACGGCCAGGACGCGATCCTGACCCTCCCGACCACAGACAGTGGTGCTTCTGTCCACTGGCTCCACGTGCCTCAGCCCCACACTGGGGTCCCGAGTCCCCCAACAACCCACCGAAAGCCACCCCTTTCCCAGCGCCCGCCCCAGGACTCCGCCCTCTCAGCGGGTCGCCCCAAAGCCCAGCACCCAGGAAGCACCCAAACATTTGTGGGGAACCGGAGAACACCAGAGGTCCTGCGGTCCCCAGGAACAGGGAGCAGGGGGCATGAGGGCACCCGTGTTACAGACCTTCCTCCGTGAGCAGGGCAGGCGGGACCAGGGCCTGGGAGGAGCGGACCCACTGCCCAGGGCAGGGCCCTCCCGCCCCCACCGCCCCACCCGGAAGAGGAAGAGCATGTGTGGGGGACACAGCCTCTCTCCTGCCCTGGAGGCCGCGGGCCTGGCTGCACCCGGGTCAGGCCCCACAAACCGCATATCCTACTCCAGGCCTCCCGGGCCACCACTCCCATTACACAGATGGGAAAACCAAGGCCTGGGGAGCCCAACGCACCAGCCCTTGGAGAGGGACACAGGACGGCACTGGGATCAGATGCCCCTCTGGGCTGACTCAGGCCCCCCGCCTTCAGAAGGCCCCCCCCTGGCTGGCCCACCTCCTAGGCCAGCTCCTGATCTAACATTCAGTCAACAAACATTTGCTGACATCAAGAGGCACTGGTCCCAGGTGGCAGTTTCTGTGCTGCTGCCAGGCACCGAGGGGAGGAGAGGGTGGGGTGTGGGGGTCCCCGATTCCGGCCCGAGAGGGCTGAGGGGAGGCCGACAGCAGGGCCGGACGGGGGCTCCGCACAGGGAGCAGGACCCCGGGAACCAGGAGTGGTGAGCCTTGGGGAGGGGACCAAGGAGGCAGGCGGGTGCCGGGGCCTCGCGGGGACCAGGCAGAGGTCTCCCTACAGACCACAGGCCCCTCCGCCTCCGCGCCTCCTCCTCAAGGCCCAGCGAGGACTGCCCGCCCCTCGCAGCTGCCCAGGGAGCGCTAACACTGACCACATCCTGGACCCCCCACGCCAAGCTCTGCAGCCCCAAGTCGCACTGCCAGACCTCTGTGCCTGCACCCCGCTGCTGCAGCCTCCCTCCAATAGTGGGGAGCTCCTATGCATCCCACAAAACCCCTCCCACGACACACGCTCTTGCCCCCGCCCTGGCCCTGATGTGTGAGTCCTCCCTGTCTGCCCATCAGAGTCTGAGGTTCCCCCCACAACAGCCGGTGGGACCCTGGGGTGGGGAGAGGGACCCCTCGCCCCACCTGCGAGAGAGCTAGCGAGAGGTGGCGGGGGGCTGGGGCGTGGGGCCACCAGGACTTCCAGAGGAAGGAGGAGGGAGGGGCTGCCCAGGGCACCAGGGTGGAAGGCCTGTCACACACCCCCCCACACCCCCACCCCCGCCCTGAGTGGCGGGGACAGGGGCAGCAGCTGGGCTGGAAGGTGAGGGGCTAAGGCCTCCGCTCCCATCTCAGCAGCTCCTGTCCAAGCACCGCCCGGGGGCACAGGGCCAAGGGAGTGAGGGGAGGCTGGGCGGGCACCGGGCTGCAGCCCAAACATGCCCGCGCCCAGGGCCAGTGTGCAGCGAGCTCTCCCACAGCCCAGGCCCAGCCCAGGCCCGAGGTAGGCACCGGGCCAGGCCCAGCCGCCCCGCCCTGCCCTCAGGAGCCCTTGGGCAGTGCCCCGGGCCACTGTGAGCCAGGCCCTGGACCGGCCCCAACGCCCTCACCGCCTTCCAGGAAAGCGGGCGGGAGGTGGCGTGGCTGTCCCGCCAGCAGGGCCCCGCCGGGCAGCCACTCATCGCCAGCTGCCCTCCAGCCCTGTCTCACCTCCCCCGACGCCGGGGTCCGCAGGCCAGGCCCTGAACACCACGGAGACACTGTGCCCGGGCGCTCACCTCGCTTGTGCAACCAGCCCTCCTTCACGATGGCCACGTCGGTCATGGTGCCGGGGGTCCTCACGCTCCGCTCTCCGCGGGTCTCCCCGAGCCCAGCGGTGCCCACGGCCTCTGGGGGAAGCGAAGGGCAGTGTGAGGCCGTGTCCAGCTGGGGCCACTCCTCCGACCCAGCGGCGAGCCCAGGAGGCCCGTCCCACCCGGGGCCGAGGCCCGGGCCCACCTTCCTGTGCGGCTGCCCCGCTGGGCCCTCAGGGCCACTGCTGCCCGCAGTCTCTGCCCCTCACCCTCGTCCCCACCACGCCACCTGCTCCCTGGGCCTAGGTCCCCCCACCCTCCCAGACCCCAGGCCCTAGAAGCTTCCCGGGCACCTCCGTGCCCATACCCACTCCCCTGGCCTTTGTACTAACCACTCACATTCCCCAAGGCCCTCCCTAACTGCCAACCCAGAGAACGCCACCTCCTCCAGGCAGCCCCCGGCTGCGTCAGCCCCAGGCACTTGACCTCCGACCCCCTGCTGAGGATGCCTGCTGCCCCTCTCCGTGGTGTTCCTGCCCACAGGCGGGGTCTGCCGGAGCCGGGCACGGAGCCCCTCCCTGCCCCAGACTGAGAATGGAAGCCAAGCCGCTCAAACAGCCACGGCAGGGCCAGCGTGTGGGTGGCTGGCGCGGGCACCGGGCGCCCTCTAGGGTGGTGTGAACCCTCCCCAAACCCCAGGTCCCTCCTAAACCACAGCGCCCCACCAGCCTGAATCTCCATCATTCATCCGGCCCCTGTGGGCCGGCCCCTCTGGTTTAGCGGGGTCGGCCTGGGCGCTGGCGACAAAGAAGCTCAGACAGGTCCCGTCTGTAGGGAACCCCGTCCAGGGTGGTTGCAGACCCCTAATTACAGGGTCCGGGTGGCGACAAAGGGGGGCTGTACGCATGCAGGCCAGACGCCCGCCCCGCAGGGCCCACCAGCAGCCCTCTCTTGAGCAAACACGTTGGCCATTCATCTGGCACGGCCCTCCCCACTGCCCCCTGCTGGGTAAACTCCTAGGCATCCCTCAAAACCCAGTGCCCACATCACCCATTCCGGGCATCCCAGGCCTCTGCAACCCCCCAGACAGGGACTCCAGATGGCAGGCCCTGCACAGACTCCTCTCCGGACCCCCCCCCCCAGGCCGGGCAGCCCCCCAGGATCCCTGGAATGGATCCCAATGTGGGTCTTTCTCTAGCCGCCCGGCTTCCCTGGCCCGAGGCGGGGGCTGGGCACCCAGAGGAGGTGGCTTTGCACTGACTGAGGCTGAATTTTGATGGACAGTTAGACCCGCCTGACGCCAGGACAGGGAAGACACCCTTTGCCTGAGGAAGTGCCCACGTGCTCAGCTGGGCCCTGGGCACCGAGCTCTGAGCCCCAGCCTGTGGGGCTCGGGGCTCTGGTGACACTTGGGTGGGCGTGGCCTGGAGGCAGAGGGCTGGCCTCCGGGTGTCCCCCTACCCCCACCAGGGCCGCGCTGACAGAGCCGGACAGCTGTCGGGAGCCCATGTGTAAAAATATATCTGTGCGCACACGGGGTGTGCGTCTGCACACACGCCCGCCGTGCCCGCGCCCACCTGCCCCGCGCCCGGTGCCTTGGCCGTCGCCGCACACGCCTGTGATTATTATAAAATCACAACTCTCACAGCAGCCTGTCTCCGAGGGCCCTTCCTCTGCCCCAAACGCTGGGCTGCGGGCGTACCCTCCGCGGATGGGCAGGGAACCCAGATGCTGGGACCAGCTGGGGGCCGAGGGGGGCCTGGAGCGGCGGCCCGGGGGAGGAAGAGGCCCTCTGGCCGCAGGGCACAGGCCATGCCCCGTCTACCCCCCCCCCACCTCGGAGCGAGACCGAACGTCCTCCAGGCCCAGCCTGGGGGGAGGGGGCCCCACACCAGGAAGCAGAGTCGGGCCAGGAGGGGAGCCGTCCTTTGTGGGCGCCTCGGACAACTCTGTCTGCGGGAGGACGAGGTCTCCTTCCAGGCCCCCCTCCAACTTGAACCGTGGCCGGGCCGGCCTCTCCCTAAGGCTCCTGCGCCTCCGGGACACCGGGCAGCACTGGCCCGGCGCCCGCAGCGCGCCTGGGGAGCCCGGCCTCGGGCGCCCCCAGCCCCGGCCGCGCCCCTGCGCCCCAGCCCGGGCCTCGCGGGCCGGCGGCCGCCTCCCAAGGTCAAGAGGGAGCCGGGCCGGCCCGCACCCCCGGCCGCCGGCCCGCGCCTCCCCGCCCAGGCGGCCGCGGCCACTTCCTGCTCCCGCGCCTCCATTCCGGCTGCGCGGCCCGGCGGCCGGGAACAAAGCGGCGGCGCGGGGAGGAAATCCGGGCCCCGGCGGGCGGCGGGCGGGACTCACCGGGCGCTGCGTCCGGGCGAGCGCGGGCCTAGCCGGGCCGCGGCCTCCGGCGCCCGCCGCTCCGCATCCCCGCGGGCCGGGCCGGGCGGGCGCTGTCGGGCGGGCCTCGCGCCGGGCCCGGGATCGTGCGCGGCCGCGGCTCGCGTCCCCGGTGCCTGCTGCGCGCGCGCTGGGCCGGCCGCCGCCGCTCCGTCCCGCCGCCGGCCCGCCCCGTCCCCGCCCCGCGCACCCCGCCCGGCCGCCCGCCCACATCCGCCTCCGCCGCCTGCGCCCCCACCCGGGCCGGGAGGGAGGGCGGGGGCCGGGGCCGGGGCCGGGGAGGGCCCACGACCCAGCGCGCGCCGCCGGCCAGCCCCGGCCACGCCCTCCGGCCTCAGTTTCCCGGTTTGTTCCGTGAGCCGCCGCCGCCGGGACGCATCCAGCTGCTGCCTCCCGGGGGTGGGGGTGGGGTGCGGGTCAGGGTGACACCAGAACGCGCCCCTCGTGGGCCGCCCCCGCGGGGGGAAGGGGGACGCCGCCGCGATGGCCCGGGAGGACCAGCCGGGACCCTGCCCGGCGCCGAGGCGGGGCGGGCGGCGGGCGCCGGAGGCCGGGGGCGGGGAGGCTGCCGCACTGCGGACCGGAGGGGACGGTCCGTGGGTGCAGCCCGGCTGCGGGGCGGCCCGGCCCCGGGGGGCTTCCGGGAACTCCCCGCCCCCAGGAAGACGCGGACACGTGGCGGCTCCGACCCGGAGGACAGGGCGCGGGGCTGCGCCAGGGCACGCACTCCGCCCGGTGCCCCCGGGGTCGGGCTGTGACGGCGGAGGCCGCCAGGACGCTCCCCGCGGTGCCCACGGGCCCTGGGCCCCCACAGTCCGCTGGGGGCAGCCGAGGGCCGGAGGCAGAGGGGCCCCAACCCCGCAGACACGCCCTCTCTGCCCCCCCCCCCGCGGGCGGGCTGATGGCCACCCCCGCGGAGCAGGAAGACCAGTTCTCTTCCCGGAGGGGGCATGGGGGGGCACTCTTGTTCTTCACGGGTCAGAGTTCAGGGGCGGTATAGACAGCCATCAGGGGCAGGGGCAGCCCCCACGCCCTCCCACAGGGGAAACTGAGGCTCAGTCCCAGCCTCTGGGCGGACAGGACAGCCGGACGCTCCCCAGGGAGGACTGTCTCCGCTGGGGGACACGCACTCCTGGGCAAGGGGGCTCCCAGGTCCCTCGCGGCCTCTCCCCGCGGACCCTCTGGCCGCACCCCCCCCACACACACCCAATTTGGTGTCCCAGCGTGGCCGGGCACCCCCAGGCAGCGCCCTGCCTCCAGGGCCCAGCGAGAGGCCTGGCAGACGCCTGACCTGAGGGTCACCCCACAACAGTCCGACTCCGTCCATCACTCACCCCACAGACCTTCCCGGGGACCCTCCGCGCCTGTCCCACCCACCGCTCTCCCTGGAGGGGTTCATCCCGCTCCCCATCCTGGACCCCAGACACTGTGGGGAGGGGGGAGGGCGAGAGATGGTTGGGGTGGCTGCCCGGGCCACAGGGGCCCGGAGGGCGCCCTCTCGTGGAAGACGGGGGGACTCTGTGGGCTGCCCGTGGGCCTGCGGCCCATTTGAGGAATAGCATCTCTGAGGCTGCACCGGGGCGGCCCGGCCCCCTGGCTCACTCACCGGGACCCACTATGAGCCCACACCCCACTCGGGTCGCGCCCAGTCCTGTCCGCGCCCCTGTGAGCCGACCCTGTGACGGGGCACCCTGCGGACAGGGCCAGCCCCGCCCCAAGGACCCCCTTCCGCCCCCAGACAGAATGGTGGGGGAGGGCCCAGCCTGTCGCCGGCCGGTCACTGCTGCGGCCGCTTCGGGGTCCCTTGGCCAGATGTTTCCAACAAAAAGTGCTGCCTGCTCGCTCGGGGAGCGCGGGGCGACGCCAGCCCTGTCACCCCGCAGCTGCCGCCGTCGCCATCGCGGGGCTCCTCGCCGGGCACCCGGGCCGCCTGGTCTCTGCAGCAGCTGCGGGGCGGGGCCCCAGGGCCGCTCCTGGCCAGATGGCCGCCTGGCCCGCGGCACCGGGGAGGCACTGCCCACACCAGTGTGATGCCTCCTGTCATCCCAGTGCCTGAGACCTTGCTGTGCAGGCAGGGCACCGAGGGCTGTGGGACTGGCAGTCGGGGTGCCATCTGGGGGCCGCCTGGGACAGCCCCTCCTGGAGACCAGAGGGCTTCGCTCAGACCTGGTGACTGCAGGGGCCCAGAACCCTCTCAGGGCCGGCCCTCCTCTCGTCCGTGCCCCCTGGGCTGGCCTCCAGCCACACCCCACCCCCACCCTCCCGCCCTATACGCCCCTCTGCGCCCCATGGCCTCTGTCGGGTGCCCCAGGAGCTCTCTGTCCCACCAGCCAGGCAAGGCACTCTGCCCGCCCTGGGCCTCGCCCACCCAGCACCCCGAGGGGCTGGCCTCCCCTCCCTGCCTCCGGGGGCTCAGGCCCAAGCCAGGGGAGGCCGGGTGGGCAGGTGGGCAGCGCAGAGCATGGGAGATGAGGATGGGGCGCCAATGTGCGCTCATTCTTGAGGCGTTACTGCAGCCCCACGTGGTACCAGGAGCCCTGTCCCCGCATGGTCACCCCGCATGCCGACTCTGGAGGGCGGGAACCTGGGAGTGGGCAGGCGCTGAGCTCGGGTGCCCACTGCTGCAGGCAGGATTGGGGGCGCCAGGGGAGGGCTGTGGGGAGGAGCCCGCGGGGCCAGGGAGAGGCCGGGGTCCTGTGAATTGGTGGGGGGCAGGGGGACATCAGGGTTCAGGGAGAATAAAGGTCACGCGGCCGCGGGAGGCCAGACCCTGGGACGGCCCACCTGGGTCACTCGGACCAGATGTGAATCCCGCTGCCCGGCCGGGCGCTGGGGCCAGGGTGGCAGCGGGGTTGGCCCTCCTGGGGGAGGGTCCCCCCCACTGTGGATGGGGCCAGGGAGCAGGGAGGTCTCCGAGGACGAGCCGTAGTGGTCGGGTTTAGGGAAGGAGAATGAAGGATGGCCAGGCAAGTGTGAATTTCAGACAAACAAGGGCTCGTGTGTTCAGTGTAAGAAGTGCTTTTCCTCCCCTCGGGCAGTGATCCTGTGCCGTGGTCCCGGGCCTCTGACCGGGGCTCCCCGACCCCTGCCCCGCCTCGAGGCGGCTCTCCCTGCTCCCAGTTCCGGCTCCGGCCAGCGGAGGCTGCAGGGCTCCCACTGCTCGGCCCAGGACGCCCGGCCCAGGGCCCCATGCTTTGTACCAGTGCCTCCCCTGGCACCACCCCCGCCCTAGTCAAGGCCCCTTTCCTACCTGACTCCTCCCCGGGGCTCCACCCAGCCGCCCCCCTGTATCTGGGAGGTTCTGGTGGGGGTCCGAATCCTGGTGCAGCCACTCCCTGTGGCCGTGGGCTCCCTGCCTAACGTCCCCCAGGGGTGGGACACCTCTATTGTGAAGCTCTGGCACCTGGCACATGGGGTCCTCAGGACCCCAGCCAGGCACCTCCGCGCCTCTCCCTCCCTGAACACTCCCCCCTGCGCTGGTCCACGGCCACCACCACCCCCCCACCACGTCTGCTGGGACGTGCCCTGTCCCCGGCCTCAGGCACACAGCTCCCCCGGCCAGCGCTGAGCTGGGTCCCTGAGAGAGTGGGAGGCCCCCGCTCTGGACTCCAAGGTCCAATCCCATTGGGTTTTGCAAGAGGGTCCCAGCTACATTAATTCAAACAGCGGCTTCCAACGACAGGGGTGTCATCTTTTCCAAATGTCCGACCCCCTCCGCGCCCCGTCCTCCATTCCACAGCAGGAGGCCGGGGTCCCACGGCGCCCTCGCCCTCGGGCACCTGCCCCAGCGCGGACCAGGAGCGGCGCTGATCCTCCGGAGGGGTCTCTTAGCAGACGGGCGCAGTGGGGACCCCATCGGGCGGGAGGGGGGACACCGAGAGGGAGCCGGCAAGTATCGCGAGAGACCCCCTCCCCCGCCGCACCCCGCATCGCCTCCCACCCAGCGCCCCAGCTGGCGGCACGCGGGGCCCAGTCGGGTGGGGCGGACAGGGAAGGGGCGGCGAGGGTGACCTCAGCGGTTCCGCGCTCCGGGAAGTCGCCGGGCCCGCCCCCTCCAGCCCCCGCCCGAGTTTCGCTCTCTCCGGGGCGGGGCGAGCGGCAGGCGGTGCCGGGCCGGCCAAGTTGGAGGGCGCCCCGCCCGCCCGCCCGGCGCCCTCCCCGCCGGGGCGCGCTGCCCCGGCTCCGCGCTCCGGGCCACACCGGGGAGGGCGCGCGGCGCGGCGCGGCGAAGCCGGAGGGCAGCTCCGGACCGCGAGGTGAGCGCGGGGGGCGAGGGGCGGGCGCCGGCTCTGCCCGCCCCGCCCGCCGCCCGCTCCCCGGCCGCGCTGCCATAAATGGGGCCCGCGGCGGCGGCGGCGGCGGCGGCATCTGGCGGCAGCTGGAGGCGCGGACCGGGGCGGCGACGGCGCGCAGACTCGGCGTCGGGGGAGCGGCGGGCGGCCGCCTCGGAGTGAAGTTCAGGGGCGCCCGGGGCGGGGACGCGTGCGGTCCGCGCGGCTGTGCCCCCTCCGCCCGCGCCCGGACCCGCCCCCGCGGCGGAGCGGCTTCTGTTGACTTTCGGTCGAGTTTTTCCTGCCGGGCGCGGGGCAGGTGCCAGGGCGGCTGCGGAGGGCGGTGCGCGCCCCTCTGCCCGCGGCCGCCCGGGGAGAGAGGGAGGGCGCGTCGGGGCCGGGGCGGCGGCGGCCCGGCGCGCTCACGGCGTCCGTTTGTCCAGGTGATGCGGGCGGCGGCATGGAGTTCCCGGGCCACGGCGGGCGGCTGCTGGGCCGCCTGAGGCAGCAGCGCGAGCTCGGCTTCCTGTGCGACTGCACCGTCCTGGTGGGCGCCGCGCGCTTCCCCGCGCACCGCGCCGTGCTGGCCGCGTGCAGCGTCTACTTCCATCTCTTCTACCGGGAGCGGCCGGCGGGCGGGCGCCACACGGTGCGGCTCAGCGGCGGCGTGGTCACGGCGCCCGCCTTCGCCCGGCTGCTGGACTTCATGTACGAGGGCCGCCTGGACCTGCGCGGCCTCCCCGTCGAGGACGTGCTGGCCGCCGCCAGCTACCTGCACATGGACGACGTCGTCAGCGTCTGCAAGGGCCGCCTCCGGGCGCAGGGCCGCGCGCCGCCGGTGACCCCGACCCCCGGCGCAGAGCCCGCGCGCCCGCCGCCCCGCCCCCTGCCCGCCGGGTCCCCCGAGCTCCGCGCAGCGGCCCAGAAGACCAGGCTGCCCGGGACCGGGCTCAAGGCCGCCATCCCTCCAGGGGCGCGGGGGCCCCCTCCCTGGCCGGCCCCGGTGGAGTCGGACCGGGCTCTGGACCTGTCGCTGAAGCCCGGCCGGAGGCGGGAGCCAGGACGCCCGCCCGCTGTCCTCCAGACCCCGCCCTGCGGTCAGCGGCCGCGAGGGGCCGGGCCACCGGTGAGGGACCAGCAGGACTCGCCGTCGGGGCCGGACCGCGTGGGCCCCCTGAGCCCCCCCAGCCCCCTGCAGCCTCCCCGCGTTCCTGCCGCCCGGCGCCTGGCGGGGGGCCTGGAGCTGCCGCCCGGGGGGCTGGGCGGCCGGGAGCTGGAGCTGGACGCCGAGCGGGAGGCCGCGGAGGAGGACCCGCTGGCGCCGGGCGGCCGCCTCTGCACGTGTCCGCTGTGCGGCCAGCCCTTCCCCAGCGCCCACGCGCTGCAGCGGCACCTCAGCGCCCACTTCCGCGAGCGCGACGGTGCCCGCGCCCGGCTCTCGCCCGACGGCGCCGTACCCACCTGCCCGCTGTGCGCGAAGACCTTCTCCTGCGCCTACACGCTCAAGCGCCACGAGCGCACCCACTCGGGCGAGAAGCCCTACGCGTGCGGGCAGTGCGGCAAGAGCTTCCAGTACTCGCACAACCTGAGCCGCCACGCCGTGGTGCACACGCGCGAGAAGCCCCACGCCTGCCGCTGGTGCGCGCGCCGCTTCACGCAGTCCGGGGACCTCTACCGCCACGTCCGCAAGTTCCACTGCGGCCTGGTGTGACCCTCTGCCGCTGGGGGGCGGGGGCGGCGCTGGGCGCTGGTCGGTGGGAGCCCCAGGCTGCCCGCTGCTCCCACCTTGTGCCCTGTCTGTGACGCTGTCTTCCTCTCCTCCCAGCTCTGGGGGTGTCGCAAGGGCCCCCGAACTTGGCCCAGGCACCTCGTGTGGGGCAGCCCGCGTGTCCTGCCTTGGGGACTCCCCTGGCCCCTTAGGGGACCCTTGTGCTTCGGGCCCCACTTGGCGAAGGGTGCACATCACAGAAGTTGTCCGTGAGGCCCCTGCCGGGGAGGCCCGCTCACTGGGGGGCCATGAAGGTGGGGAAGCTGAGCGGCTGGGGGGTGCCAGGCTGGGGGGTGTGCGGGGGAGGCGGCCATGACCCCCGCCTGTAGCGCAGGCAGAGAAGTTGGAATTTGGAAAGGGTTCTGTTTAGACGCAGGGCCTCCGAGCCTGCCAGCTGCCGGCCGGGCCGCTGGGCCGTGCCCCTTCCCCCCTGAGCAGAGGGTCCAGGGCCCCAGCCTGGGAGGGGGCGCTGCTGGGCCACCTGCTCATCCCCCAGCGGCTGGTCACTTCCAGAACAGAGAGAGGGGGCAAGGCTGCTCCCACCAGGGGCCGTGCCTGGAGGGGTTCCTGTCCCCGCAGGCGGCCACTGCATGTGCTGGCTCAGGGCAGGCCCAGCCCCCGCCGGCTGCACAGCCCCCGCCTGTGGCCGTTGCTGTGCCCGCAGCGGCTCAGGCCACCCTCCCTGCCCGCCTGCGCGCTGAGCAGATCCCGCTGCTGGAACCCCTGCTGTGGCCCGCGGCCCCCCGGCTGGGGGTTCTGCAGGCGGTGGAGCCGCCTGGGCTCCTGGCTCCTGGCCGCAGGGCTGTCCGGCTGTGACTGGACGCCGCGCGAGCCGTCCAGCAGCTTTAAGTTATTTTCCCTCCTGGCAACACTTGACGCCCTATTTATTTGTCTTCCTGGTCTCGAGGGGAAGGCCCTTCCCAGCAGGTGGACGGAGCCCGGCCCCCTGCTGGCCCTCGGCTCCCCGTGTGGCTCCCCCGGTGGCTGCCTCTGCTGAGCCGAGCGCTGGAGACCCTGGACCCTGTGGGGACCAGGGAGCTGGGTGAGGGGATCCCTGCTTCTGACTGCCCTGCCCCCGGCCCCTCACCTGCGGAGACGCCAGTGTGACTGCCCACTGGGCGTGAAGCGCTCCCTGACCCGGTTCCCCTGTGTGTGGGGGAGGTGCGCACATGTGGGGGAGGTGTACGTGTGTGTACGTGTGTGTGTACGTGTGTGTGGTCATGCAAACCCTGCCAGCAGCGGGGAGCCCCGGGGAGGGGCAGGGTCTGGTTCCCCCGGGTTTCCGGGGGAGAAATGTACCCTCTGGGCGGGAAGTGGCCCCGAGCGCTCAGCACTGGATCCCGGGTCCTCTGCAGCCGTCACTGCGAAGTCACTGCGGAGAGTGGCCGGTCGAACGCGATGGCCGACAGTTCAGATGGAACGTGTTTATATTTCTATTTAAGATGCTGCCGTGGGGGGGGGGGGGGTGTGGCAGAGGCATGTGCAGGTGCGTTTGGGGTGGAACCGGCTGTGGGGTCACCCCCGCCGGCCGGCCTCCTGCCTCGCTGCTGTGCTGCCCCTGGAGGGGCCGGGCGCCTGCTGGCGGGAGGATTGTTGCCTGCACACGCCTGTCTCCATGCCCGCCCTCGTCTGTGTGGTGACCGTGTTAATAAAGCCACCCCGTGGAGACCTTCCATGACCCCTGGGAAGGGGGTGTGTGCGTCTCCAAGTGTGTGGGGAACGTGGGCACGCTGGGCTGGGCTGGGGGGCAGGGGGATGTACCCCGTGGGGGCGTGGGCTCGGGCAGGGCTGCGGACTGTTGGCCCCTCACCCAGGCTGCCCCACCCGCCCTGAGCTTGGGGGAGGGGTGCCCAGGAGGCAGGCTGTGTTGGGGGCAGGAGGCCGCTGGTGTCTGCCTGGAGGTCTGGCGGCTTCTTGCCCTGGGGGAGGGGGCCTTGCTGAGGGGCCACAGGCCCTGGGACCTGGACCAGAGCTGGGGTCCTGGGTCCTGTGCTTCCCTTCCAGAAGCACCGCACCCCTGCCCTCTGCCCGCCCCCCGCCTCTGCCTCCCTCCCCCCGCTCCACTCCTCATCTGTCCCCTGCTCCCTCGGTGGGATGGGCCTTCAGAGGCCTGGGTTTGGGCCAGGGGTGGCCAAGGATGGGAAGGGGTGCCTCCTGCCCCTACCCTCGTCCCGTGGGCCGGCCGGACCTGCAGGGGCCCTGAGAGGAGCAGGGGGGCAGACCCCCTCGTGTATGTCTCGAGCCCAGGCCTGGACCCAAGGGCAGGGGTCCGCAGAGTTCGCCAGGCTGGGCTGCGTGGGCGCTGGAGGGGGCCCTGATTCTTGGACCGGCCTTCACGGCCTCTCCCTGTCCTGACCCCAAAGGGGTCCTTCCTCTGGGGGTGGTGCCAGCCCCTCCTCCCCTCCCTCCCTCGCCTGCCTCCCCAGAGCCCCTGTCCTGCAGGAAGGCCCAGCGAGTTCCCAGTTGGTCCCATGGCTCAGCCCGGCCTTCTCCCAACTTGGCAGGGAGGAGCTGTCGTCATGCCAACCTGGCAGCGGAGGAGGGCCGGGAAGAGGCCCTTTGAGGGGAGGGCTGACCCGGAGAGGGGCTTCCGGGGCCCCATCCCACCTGCCCGGCCCTGCCAAGCTGCTCGCTCAGCTCGGCTGGAGCCCCCTCCTGGGCAGGGGACCCCCTGAGTGCCCTCCCTGGACGACCCCTTGTTTGCCCGGTAAACAGGCGGGAAGGGGCTGCCTGGCTGAGCGGCACGGGCGCTGGCCCTCACCCCTGCCCTCCCGGGGCCGGGCCCTGCCGGGCAGCCAGAAAGAGCCCACGGGGAGTGCCGGGTCGGGCAGGAGGGTCCCAGAGCCGCCCACCCAGCGTGGGCTGGGAGCGTCCAGGTGGCACAGAGGTGGCAGCCACTGCAGAGGGGACAGGCCGGCTGAGTGAGCCGTAGCTGCAGGAGCCGGGCAGCTGGCTGGAGGGCAGGGCAGCTGGGAGTTGTGGGGGGGGCACAGAGAGGCAGACACGCTGCCCCCAGTCGGGGGCCGGGCTGGCTGCGGACAGAAGGCAGCGCAGAGGCCGGTCGGTCGGGCTGAGCGTGGGAACTGCTCCCCACACTGTGGTCCCGCAGAGGGGGCAGGGCGCAGGCAGGGCTGGGAGGGAGCCGAGAGGCCTCCGGGTTGGACCCACAGGGTTTTCTTTTCTCCAACGTGAACAGAAGGTGGGTGAGGAGAACCCCCTCCCAGGCCTCCAGCAGGCACCCCGGCTTGTGATCAGGCTCTGGGCCCAGCTCCACTGTGCGCATGTGCACGTGTGTGTGTGCACCCGTGAGTGTGTGTGCACGTGTGTGTGTGCGTGTGTGTGCGTGCGTGCGTGTGTGGAGGGGGCGTCCACACACCCAACAAGCAATTCTGCACCGGCCGGTGGCCTCCAGCTCAGCTCCACTCTGACACTCGCCCAGGGAGGGCGCCCCATCCCACAGGCCAGGGCTCCGCCCGACCGGACTGCCCACCCCTGACCCCAGGCCAGCTGCACAGCCAGGCTGTCACCCGCCCTCTGACCTCTGACCTCTGACCAGGTGCCCGGCCGCAGGTGGAGGTTCTGTGACACCTCCTTGGTTTGACGGGTTTCCCGAAGCAGCTCACAGGACGCGGGAAGTGTTACCTGCCAGACCACAGGTTCTGAATGGAAGGAGGTGGCCTCGCCGGTTTGCTCAGTGGATAGCGCGTCGGCCTGCGGACCGAAGGGGCCCGGTGCTGGTCGGGGTGCGTGCAGGAGGCAGCCAGCCGATGTGTTCCTCGCACATCGATGTCTCTGTCTTTCCCTCTCTCTCCCACTCCCTCTAAAATCAAGGGGAAAACATCCTCGGTGAGGATTAACAGGAAGAGATAATAGAGAGCTGGGAAACGGTGCCTTCGGGCGGGGAGACCTGTTTTGTTCCGAGTCCTGTCACCCGTGGGTGGACCATCCGAACAAGTCAGAGTAAATGGGACCCTCCCTTTGCCTCCGTCGATCCCCCTGCCTTCCCGGCGCTGCCGCCCTGTCCCGCCCCGAGCACTGCTTTCCTCTCATCCTTTGCCGGGAAAAGATGCACGTTGACCACTGCCCGCCTCCGGGCCACCCCGCTGTTCCTTGCGTGGGCATTTCCCCATGTTTCCTGTTGTAAATGCAAGCAAATGCCTCCCCCTGAAAGGCGGCAGACCGCCCTGGGCGGTTCGGCTCAGTGGATGGCGCGTCGCCTCTGTGCTGAAGGGTCCCGGCTGGATTCCGGTCAAGGGCATGTGCCTGGGCTGTAGGCTGGACCCCCTGCCCTGGTCGGGGGGCGGGGGAGGGCACGTGCAGGAAGCAACTAATCAGTGTGTCTCTCACATTGATGTTTCTCTCTCTCTCTCACTCTACCCCGCCCTTCTATTCTCCCTAAAAAAAAAATCACCGGACAAAGAGCCTCGGGCGGATTAACAAGAAGAGGTGGCGTCCGCATCGCTGTCCGCTTGCTGCTTTCTTTCACGTGAAAGGAGGTGACAGGGACCGTCCCCCAGCCCACAAGCACCCCTTCCCCATCCGAGCGTCGCCTGTCTCCACGGGATGGGCGCTGCGTGGTTTCCAGCGTCTGCTGCTGTCAGCAACGCGGCAGCAAATGACCTTGATCCTGCGCCCTTTGGCACGGGAGGGACAAGACAGACTCCGGGGGGAGCCTGGGTACGGTGTCCCGGTGCCAAGTGCCTCCTGGCAGCTGCCCCGCCGCCACCCCCCACACACCCCCCCCTCCCCCCCGCACATGCCCTACAACCTGCCCGCTGCAGTGTGGCCGCAAACAGTGGGAGGAACAGAAACACGACAGGTACAAGCACGGCCCAATGTCATTTTTGTTTTAAGGCGTTTATGGTCGCTCCCAAGTACATGGACTTGCAGGGATTCTTTAGGGAAAAGTACTTCTCACGTATCTTTTTAAAATATATATATATTTCTATTGATTTCAGGGAGGAAGGGAGAGAGGGAAACATCGAAGAGAGAGAATCATGGATCGGCTGCCTCCTGCACGCCCCCTACTGGGGATCGAGCCCACAACCCAGGCCTGTGCCCTTCACCAGAATCGAACCTGGGACCCTTGGGTCCACAGACCGGTGCTCTATCCACTGCGCCACACCAGCCAGGGCTCGGGATCATTTTCACGTGCGTTTCTCTCCCTGGAGGGAAGGCAGTCGCTCCCCGTGCCCAGGGCCCGGGCTGTCTGGGCTGACTCGTGCTCCTGTCTCTGCCAGCCCTGGCCTCCGGGCGCTTCGCTCCGGGTTAAAGGTCGCCCCTCTTTCTAGCATTGTCAGGGGCTCTGCTTCCTCCAGCTGCATCCGGACCCGTTCGCTCTAACTGGCTGTGGGCCGGGGGCCCGCCCTCGCATCATCCAGGGGAGCAGCCCTCACTCTCACTCGGGTGGTGACTTCTCCCCCGGGCCAGGGCGCCCCCCCTGCCTCCCCCAACTCTGATCCCCGCAGGCCTCGCCTCGCACCCTCCTCCTCTTCCGTTTCCGTGGCTGCCTTTGCTTCTCTGTCCTCCGTGGGAACAGGAGTGGGCTCCCCTGGCTCCGGGGAGCTGCGCCCAGGCCGGCCGTGGTTGAGCGTCCACCTATGAACCAGGAGGTCACGGTGGGCCTGGGCCGGGCACATGCCGGCCGGGCTGGACCCGCACGGGGGGCGCCGGAGGCAGCGATCCTGATGGTCCGGCCTCACTGAGGTCTCTGTCCCGCTTCCTCCCACATCCATCTCCGCCACAGCCCTGCCCCCCCGGCCCCCCAGGCTGCCCGACCCAAGGGGCTCTCCCGCCATCACCCCCCCATTTCTCGGCAGCGCTTTGCTGGGGAGACCCCTGCTTCCAGCCCGGCTCCCTCCCGGCTTCTCTCCGCCTGCAGCCCATCGGCAGGCGCTGCCCTGGGCCGCGGGCTCCCGTTCATGCCCCCACCCCGCTCCTGGGCTCTGGAGGGGCGCCGGTCCGCCCCGCCCTCCCCGAGTTGGCACTGCAGCCCCGGGGGGCGGATGCTGCGGAAACTGCCCGCAAGTCCAGCTGCAGGTGCAGGTGAAGCTCAGCGCGCAGGTGAGCCTCGACCTATGAACGCGGGGGTCACAGTTCAATGGGGCGCGGGCTCGATCGCCAGTGGGGCGGAAAGGAGGCAGCCGATCAATGATCCTCTCTCATCATTATCTTTCTCTCTCTCTCTCCCTCTCCCCTCCTCTCAAATCAATAAAAACATTTTATTAATTTTTTTTTTTAAGAAAAGAGGGGGGAAAAGAAAAAAGGAAGGTGCCGCAGGTCCGGCTGTGGACAGAGGGCGCCCTCTGGCGGCGGGGAGGCCCGGCCGGCTCAGCCCGCAGCTCGCCCGGAAGTCGCCTGCCAGCGGCGCATGCTCACCGCCCTCCGGCGCGCTCCCGGGTCACGTGGGCGGAGGCGCGCGGGCCGCCTGGGACGTGGCCCCCGGGGAACGCGAGCCGGGGCTTGGGGTTCCGCCCGGGTGCGGGGCGGGCGGTCCCCTGCGGAGCCCCCGCGGCGCTGCTGTGCGCGGACGGTGCGGCCGCTGTCCGGTCCGGGGCTCCCGCCCTCGTCCTGCCCGCCCCGCGGGAGCCCCGGAAGGAGCGCAGGTCGCTGCTGACCCCGGCGCCGACGCCCCCGCCGTTGACCGCTGGTTTACCTGCCGCCTCCGCTGGGCGGTGGCGCGGAGGGGCACCCGTGTGTCGGGGTGTCCGTCAGTGCGTGGCTCGGCCCTCCGCGTCGGAGGCTCGGCAGGGGGCCGTGGCAGAGGGGTTAGTTATTTTCTTTAGAAAATCGATCTCGGAGAGGAAGGGAATGGAACCATCAGTGCGGAGGGAGTCCCGCATGGCCGCCTCCTGCGCCCCATGGGATGGAGCCCTCCGGCCTGAGCCCTGGGCCTGATGAGCCGACCTGGTCCCGGGCCCACGCTCGGCCCCTGACCCCGCCGGTGGGGCGGGGGGTGAGGTGTGAGCCGGTGCACTGCGGCCACCGGTGCGAGGGCAGGACCGAGGGGAGAACCCCGAGTCCTGGGGAAGTGGGGTTCGCCCTGACCGGTGTGGCTCAGTGGATAGAGCTTCAGCCTGCGGACTGAAGGGTCCCAGGTTCGATTCCCGGTCGAGAGCATGTACCTTGGTTGCGGGCACATCCCCAGTAGGGAGTGTGCAGGAGGCAGCTGGTCGATGTTTCTCTCTCATCGATGTTTCTAACTCTCTGTCCCTCTCCCTTCCTCTCTGTAAAAAATCAATAAAATATGTTTTTTAAAAATCAATAAAATATGTTTTTTAAAAATCAATAAAATATGTTTTTTAAAAATCAATAAAAATATTTATTAAAAAACTGAGCATGTCCCGATTCCTGCTTCTCACAGGAAGCCACGTGCTAGAGGCGACTCCAGGACACACCCCTCCACCTCCCTCCTCTGCCTCCTCCTCCTCTCCTCGGTCCTTATTAGAAAACAAGCACAACTTGTTCCTGGAACTCGCTGGAGCAGTTACACGCTTCGTCAGCTCTAGTTCAGGTGGGTGGGTGTATGCATGGATGGGTGGATGGATAGATGGGTGTATGGATGGATGGATGGATGGATGGATGAGAAGAACTTTTGGCTTCAAATAGCAGACATTCTGGCAGATGCAGTGGTTCGAGTTGATGGGGATTGTTTTCCTCCTGAGCAGCCCGGGTGTCGGGGTGTCCGGCGGCACCTCTGTGGGCCATTGTCCTTTTCTCCTGGTCACGGGGGGGTTGCCACAACCCTGCTCCAGGCTGGATGAGGGGGGAAGGGTAGTGACAGGTGTCCATTTCTTTAAAAATTTTTAAAAAATGTATTTATTGATTTCAGAGAGGAAGGGAGAGGGAGAAAGAGAGGAACATCAATGATGAGAGAGAATCATTGATCGGCTGCCTCCTGCCCACCACACACTGGGGATCGAGCCCACAGCCCAGACATGTGCCCCGACTGGGAATCGAACCCTGACCTCCTGGGGATCAAGCCCGCAACCGGGGCCTGTGCCCTGACCAGGAATCGAACCCTGACCTCCTGGTTCATAGGTCAAGGTTCAACCCCTGAGCCAGCAGGCGGGGCCATCTCTTTTATCGTGGAGACAAAATTCCCAGAAGTCCCCCCCCCCCCCCCTCCGCCCCTCTGCTAATGGCTGCAGCTCACTGGCCAGAACCACGCCCCATGCCCCGGGCTGCTGTGTGCACTGACTTCCCCGGTGCTCAGAGGGGAGAGGAGGGGGGATGGGAACAGACCTAAGGAAGCGGCTGCCCAGCGTCTGGACTCTCCTGTCTGCCTTTTGATGGCGCCCACACGGGGATCCTGTTTCCCCACTTGGGGTCAGAAGGGTGACTTTGGCTTGCACCCCCTCGCCAAGCGCAGCCGTGTGACCTGCCGCATGCAGGGGCGGGGTTCTGTGTGCCCCCCCCCCGCCTCCCCTACTCCCCCCCCCCCCCCCCAGCAGCATCCTCCCGGGCTGGGCATGGCAGCTTCCTGCTGCAGAGACAGAACTCCGGGCTCCGTGGGGCAGCAGCCCCGTCTGGCAGGGGGCCTGGCACTGTTCCCGGAAGCTCAGCCTGATCTGAGCCATCCCCGGCTCCGTGGGAGTCCATCGCTGCTTAAAGGGGCTGGAGGGGGTTCTGTGCTCGGTCCCGCCCCCACGCCCACGCTGCTGCACCGAGTCCTACGCCTGGTACCCGGAATGAGACCCGATCCAGTCGGGAGGAGGCTGTCGGGGTGACCTTCTAAGGAGAGGGAAACTGGGACACAGATGCCAGGGAGGACGCCATGTGACGAGGACAGAGGTGGAGGTGCCGCAGCCGCCAGCCCAGGACTGAGGGCCGCCACCGCAGCTGGAGGAGGCCGGAAGGTCCCGGAGCCCGGAGGGAGCCCGCCCTGGGGCACCTTGACTTCTGACCTCAGAATGGGAGAGACCCGCCAGCGTGGCTCCGTGGTTGGGCCTCGACCTATGAGCCAGGAGGTCAGGGTTCGATTCCCGGTCAGGGCACAGGCCCAGGTTGTGGGCTCCATCCCCAGTGTGGGGTGTGCAGGAGGCAGCCGACCCCTGATTCTCTCATCATTGATGTTTCTATCTCTCTCCCTCTCCCTTCCTCTCTGACATCAATAAAAATATTTTTTAAAAAAAGTATGGGTGAGAGTAGGCGGCCCACTGTGGTCCTTGTTACAGACCCGCTCCCCCGCAGGCCAACCCAGCGGCTAAGGACCAGCCCATTGGGCTGCAGTGTCTGCGTGAGTGAGAGGCTGGCGGGCCGACAGGGACCTGCTCCCGTGAGGCTCCCGCATCCTGAAGAGACATTGAACCTCCGGCCCAGACCCCGCCCTGCCCTGTCAGGAGGCATCAGAAAGACCTAGCAGCCAGGTCCATGATCCTCACCCCCCCACCTGCCCACCTGCCCACGTATGGTAGGCCTTGGGGGGAAGACAGGGAGGGAGAGGCGTGGCCCGACGGGGCACAGCGTTGGTGGCGAGAGGACACCGTTTCGCTGTGCATCACCCCAGCAGGGAGGGCGCGGCAGAGCCCGTGTGAAATGGAGTCTGAAGTGCCCAGGGCACTGCACCAGGCCCCCAGCCGTGCGCCCGCCACCTCGGAGCTGTGCCCACTCCCCCTGGTGTTTCTGAAAGGGGGGCTCTTAGAGTAGCCACACCGAGGGGACAGGACGGGAGGGGCATGTGCCCTTGGGGACGAGAGCCCAGGACAGCAGAGAACAGAGGTCACCCCGCGCGGGCTTGTTTGCAGAGTGGCGGGGGGCAGCGTTAGGGAGCAGGCAGGGTGGTCCAGGAGGCTGTGAGGGGCGTCCATCCATCCAACTGCCTTCCTATGCAGGAGGGCCAGGCTGGGGCTGGGGGGTGGGGCTGAGGACGGGCCTGGGACAGGGAGAGGGACAGGGAGAGGGCCGTGGCTCTGGGCTGAGGGCCGCACCGCCCGCCTCGCCACGTGTCCGAAGCCGGTCTGGCTGTGCTGGTGCCAGGGCCGTGGCAGCAAAGTGACCTACAGGGCGGCTGACAGCAGAGACTCGCCGGCGGGGGCTCTATCGGTTGAGCGTCGCCCTGGGCACCAGACGGTCAGCAGTTTGATCCCCGGTCAGGGCACCTGCCCAGCTTGTGGGCTTGGTGCCGGCTGGGGTGTGTATGGGAGGCAACTGATGGATGTCTCTCTCTCTCTTCCTCTCTCCCTCCCCATCCCTCGCTCTAAAATCAATTTTAAAAATTAGAGAACGAAACAATCCCACCAATTCCTTTGAACTTCCCGACCATCCTGATGCCTGCACCTCGTGGGCCCTGCCTCGGCCCGACGGAGCTACAGGTGAGGAGGGGCCGAGAGGGCGCAGGAGTTTACACCCCAGTGGGGGGGGGGGGGTCCAGGGACCGGCGGGTGGAGGGTGGATGCCTGGGTGGGTGGATGCCTGATGGACAGATGGTGTTGGGGTGGCCGCATAGGGAGGTGGCTGGAGGGAGCGGGGAAGGGTGCGCAGGGAGGGAGGGAACCTTGACCGCGACCTCAGTGGCTACTTTGCTACCCTGTCTGCGCCTGCGGGCCCTGCGCCCATGTCCGTCCGTGTGACCGTGTGACCGGACTCGGCGACCTGCTGTGCAGGCTGAGCCGGCGCTGGTGGGGGTGTGGGGGGGCTGGAGGCAGCAGCTGAGGGGGGCCCACGTGGAGCGCAGGCAGGGACCGGACGCAGGTGCCCTGGGCACGCGTGGTCGGCCCGGCAGAAGCCCGCGTGGGGCTCCAGGAGGCGGGGCGAGGGCGGGGCCTGGGACCTCTGGGCAGAGGCGGGCGATGCGGGCAGCCTGCTGGGTGTTGGGGCGCAGCGAGGCGGCTGAGGGATGGGGGGCGGGAGGGCACACGGCCTGGCAGCCGCTGTGGGCTTTGATTTTTCCTCCCAGTGCCCGGCGCCATGGAGGGTCCGGTTCTGGACGTGGGTTCTGACCACCGGCCCTGGGCGGTGTGGACAGCCCGCAGGGGAGCTGGGGAGGGCCGGGCCGGGCGGGGGGCTGGGGGTGCCCCGACCCCAGGAGGGGGGCCGTGGATCGCACCGCCCGGTTCTGCGGAGGAATCCCAGCGCCTTAAAGCTCCCACGGGGGTTCCCAGGGCAGCTGTGCGGACGGGGCCGCTGGGCGGGGCGTCCCACGTCACCCTGAGGCCGCGGGCGCCAGGCCCGCTCGGGGTCTGCACCCGGCGCCCCTTCCCCGGCGCTGGGCGCCCCTTCTCCGCGCGCCCCCTGGCGGCTCCGCGCCGCAATAGCGCCCGCGCCTGGCTGCAGGGGGGCGGGGGGCTTCTCTGTGCGAACCCCGCGCCCCCTCTGGACCCTGCACGTGCAGGAGGCAGCCCCCGATGGGGGGAGGCTGCTGGGGTTTTCCTAGATCTGGGACCGGATAGAGCTGATGTCTCTCTCTCTCTCTCTCTCTCTCTCTCTCTCTCTCTCTCTCTAATACTTTTATTTCAGAGAGGAAGGGAAAGGGAGAGAAGCATCAATGACGAGAGAACCATGGACCGGCTGCCCCCTGCACGCCCCACCTGGGGATCGAGCCTGCAGCCCGGGCCTGTGCCCTGACGGGGAATCGAACCCTGACCTCCTGGTTCATGGACCCACTGAGCCACCCGGCCCGGCTGGAACTGATCTCTTTACCGGGCCCTCACCCGCCTCCTCTCACTCCCTCCAGCCCCTGTGGGAGGCCCCAGCAGCCGGGGTAGCTTCACCCCCGAACAGCTCATTCCTGTAGGAGCGATTGTAGGTGGAAATGGTTTCTGAATTTCCTCTTCTCTGCTTATCTTACTACTGACCACTGGCCAACATTTGATTTTTATTTTATTTATTATAATTATGTTTTTGTTCATCCTCACTTGAGGAAATTTTTCCCATTGATTTTAAGAGAGAGTGTGTGTGTGTGTGGGGGGGACATCTGTAATACTATCAACAATATATTTAAAAATTTTTAAAGAGAGAGTGGAAGGGAGGGAAGGAGAGTGAGAGAGAGACATGGATGTGAGAGGCACATCGATTGGTTGCCTCCTGCAGGCCCACTACAGGGCCAGGGATTGAACCTGCAACCCAGGCAGGTGCCCTTGACTGGAATCGAACCCGGGACCCTTCAGTCCGCGGCTGACACTCTACCCACTGAGCCAAACCGGCCAGGGCTGCTGAGACGGTTTCGGTCTTCGTACTGACCACTGGCCGGCATTTTAGATATATCCAGTCGCTCATTTTCTGTCTCCTAACGACGATGGAACTTCCACAAGGGCTGGCGCTGCGATCTGCTGCCACAGGCGCGGGCGGGAAACAGCGCCCGCACACGGTGCGTGGTACCGGAGCCCCGGTTTTCTGTGTCACCGTGGAGAGCACAGCACCAGGCCTCTGGCGGGGTCTCCTTCCCGGGCACTGATGTCCACTCGTCGCTTTAATTGTATTTACGGTGGACAGACTCCCTCCCAAGGCGCCGGACGATTCTCCTTTCCACCATCAGCAGGGGAGGGTCCCCAGCCCTTACACGGGCCCCTGGGCCCTGGCGTATCAGCAGCGCCTGCGGCCGGAGGGGGGGAAGGGCGGGGGGGCCGGCCAGGGGGTCCACCCTTGTCTACCTGGGTCTTTGCTCTTCTGGGCGCGGCTGGTGTACATGTTGTCCGTCTGTCTGCTGGGTTTTATAAGTCGGTTTCTTGTCGTTTCCAAGAGCCTTTGTATGTGACGGATGTCCAGCGTTTGTCTGTCTGTATTTTTCCAAATTCATCACGTTCGTGTTGAGTTTGTTGGCGGTATCTTTTCTCACACACACTGTAATATCTCTATAGGGTCACATGTATCTGCCTTTTTAAAAACATAGCTTTAGGCCCAGCCAGCGTGGCTCAGTGGCTGAGCATCAACCTATGAACCAGGAGGTCAGGGTTCGATTCCCGGTCCGGCACAGACCTGGGTGCGGGCTCCATCCCCAGTGTGGGGCGCGCAGGAGGCAGCTGATAGATGGTTCTCTCTCATCACTGATGTGTCTGTCTCTCTCTCTCCCTCTCCCTTCTCCTCTGAAATCAGTAAAACTAAATGTAAGAATAGATACAGCTTTAGGACACCCGCCTGAGCTCCGACGCCCTCCTCCGCCCTGGCACACGCGGGCCGAGCCCGTTTGTCCGGTTCCCCGGCTTCCCACGTTCGTGACGCAGCGTGTCTGGTCTGGTCTGGACCCGGCACCCTCTGGCACGCCCGGCGCGGCTCCCGCTGAGGGACCCCCTCTCCTGCGGCCGCCGTCCCCGCACAGGGCGGCTGTGTCTCAACTTTCTGCGCGGCCGTGACCTGCCGGCTCCCCCTGAGCTGGTGCCGGGTTCGCGGGCTCGGCCCACTGCTGCCAAGGCCGCTCTCCGTTGCTCTGTCTCGTCTGGGTCAGGAGTCCCCTGTTTCCTACGGGAATCCGTCCGGAGGCGAGGCCACGTCTGGAGAACTGGATGAAATAAATTAAGAAAAACCGCAGGGCCTCCCCTGCGCGCGGACAGCCCTGCCCACGGCACGGAGGTCCCTCCATCGCCTCCAGAGAGAAACATTCACTCCAGACCGGCGCTGCGGGCCCCTCCCGACCCACGGAGGCGGCGTCCAGCCTGTGGTGCCCGCGGGTCACCAGCACCAGGCACCGTGATGCGTGTGCAACTTGCAACCCAGATGCGGGCGCCGCCTGGATGGGAGAGCGGACCCCGGGCTGGTGTGCGTGGTGGGACTCAAGGTGGTTTCTGCAGCCCTGGCCGTTTTGGCTCAGGGGATAGAGCGTCAGCCTGCGGACTGAAGGGTCCCAGGTTCAATTCTCGGTCAGGGCACATGTCCTTGACCCCCAGTAGGGGGCGTGCAGGAGGCAGCTGATCAATGATTCTCATCATTGATGTTTCTATCTCTCTCCCTCTCCCTTCCTCTCTGAAGTCAATAAAAATAATTTTTTTTAAAAAGATGGTTTCAGTATAACAATATCTATAAATGTAGCTGTAACACATTTAAAACATTTGTTGACTTACTAAAATTTTCTAACTAGACAAAGACTATGTCACAGAGGACAGTAAAGCTGAGTGTTAACAATCCTATCTAATAATAGACAAACATGGTAATTGACCGTACCTTCGCTTCACCTCCCATTGGCTAATCAGCGAGATATGCAAATTAGCCGCCGAAAAAGATGGCGGTTAATTTGCATACATAGGTGCGAAGCGGCAGAGCGAAGACTGAGGCGGCTCTGGCCGGAGCGAAAGCCTGGGTCCCGGGTGCCGGAGGAAAACCAGTGCCAGCAGCCAGGGGAAGGGAAGGCCCATTGCACGAATCTTTTCATGCAACAGGCTTCTAGTCTATGTATATAAAAGCCTAAATGACCGTTACGACCGGTCGCTATGATGCGCACTGACCACCAGGGGGCAGATGCTAAATGCAAGTGCTGCCCCCTGGTGGTCAGTGTGCTCCCACAGCCAACCTCCCCGCGGTCCCTCCCCGCAGCCGGCCGGCCCTGATCAGCCCCAATTAGGACTGGGCGAGAGGGCCGAGGGACCCCACCCGTGCACGAATTCGTGCACCCAGCCTCTAGTGTAAAATAAATCTGAGACGTGAAACAAAATGTTCCATTCTGTGAACCAAAATAAAAAGGCCCTTTGCTGAATAAAAGGAGAGCTCGGTGCGGTAAGAGGCATTGATGGGGATTTCGCAGGCCTCTCCGTGCCTCTTCACTGAAGACCTGCCCAGCCCTGGCGGACAGAGCGTCAGCCTGTGGCCTGAAGGGTCCCAGGTTCGATTCCAGTCAGGGCACAGGCCTGGGCTCGATCCTGTGTGGGGTGTGCAGGAGCAGCTGATCCGTGATTCTCTCTCATCAATGATGTTTCTCTCTCTCTCGCCCTCTCCCTTCCTCTCTGAAGTTAATAAAAAAAATTTAAAAAGTGCCCACACTCAGCTCTGGACCCAGCCATGCTCCCCTCTGGCAGTGCAAAGAGCCGGGCTCTTGGATGGAGGGGGAATAATGGAGTGTGGACCCCACCGGGCTGAGGCTTTGTGGGCCTGGCCCCTGCTATCTGGGATCACTCGCCTCAGGCTGGGCCTTGGACCAGCAGGCGGGGAGGGCAGCTGGGCCGCCACTATGATGCGGACGAGGCCGAGGGGGGCCTGTCTGGGCGGCCGCCCCAGGTGCCCAGGCAGCAGACACCCCCCTGCAAGCCGAGGGCTCCCCAGCAGGGGCTGAGCCCGCCGACCATCCTGCCCTCCCCTGGCCGGACAGGTCCACCCACCCGGGCAGCCGCCCAGGACCCGGGGCCAGGAAGCAGCCCCAGAGGGCGGAGTCCTCCGGCTCCTGGCACAGCCGGCCCCGGGCTCACCTCCGGGCGTGCCAGGCGGGCGGACCCCGGGCAGGCAGCATGGCCTCCGGCCTGGTCACCGCCGGCTTCTCCGCTGGGTCCTGCCGTCACCTGTCAGCAGCCAGCGCTGGGGCCGCCGCCGCCCGTAGCCACAAGGGGCTCGGCTGTGGCCAGAGCGTTATTTTTAAATATATTTTTATTGATTTCAGGGAAGAAGGGGGGGAGAGAGAGACATCAGTGATTAGAGAGAATCAGGGACTGGCTGCCTCCTGCAGGCCCCACACTGGGGGTCGCGCCTGCAGCTGGGCCTGTGCCCTGACGGGAGTCTAACCCTGACCTCCTGGTTCACGGGTCGGCGCTCACCCACTGAGCCACACCGGCCGGGCTGTGGCCAGAGCCTTCAATGCGGGGAGCGAAGCTGGTGACTGAACACAAACACGGCGGGAAAGGGACAGCGGGTCCCACAGCCCTGCCCCTGGAGGAGGCCGCGGTGCAGACGCAGGCCCTGGCCCAAGTCCCGGACGGCGGGGTGTGGGGTTCAGGAGCCGGGAACGTGGCCGATGTCCTGCAGGTGGTCCAGCCCCAGCCCTCCTGGACCTGCAGAGCCCAGAGCTTCAAAGGGCTGCTGGGCCCCGAGATGGGAGTAGGGGGGTGGCGGGAGGCCTCTGCCCCCCCGACCTTGCTTTTCTCTCCCACTCGTCCCCTGGTCCACTCCCACCCCTGGACGGGGCCTCTGCCCACCCCCGCCAGCCCCTGGCACCACCTCAGGTCCCTGCCAGGCCCTGAAGCCAGGTGCCCTCGGCCCTGAGTCCACCAGACCTGCTGGGCTCCCCCTGGAGTCTCCCCGGAGGAATGCAGCCCATCTCGTCCCCGTTAACACGCCAACTCAGGTAGCGACCAGGGCGGACCGGAACCCAGGTCCAGCTCCCGCCCAGAGGCCACCCCTGGGACCGGCAGTGAAGCGAGCGAGGGGGCTATGCGCGCCTAGAATTCCAGGTGGTTCTGTGCCAGCCCAGGGAGCTGCCGCGTCGCGCCCACACGGCTGGTGCCCCCGATGGACGGGCATCCAGCTGGATGCCATCCCGCCTGCGCTGGGTGCAGCCTGGACGCCGGGGGTGGACGCCAAACTCCTTGGAAAGCCAACAGGCACCGTCTCCCCACCCGAGCCCCGGGCGCGCCCAGCATAATTGGGCTCCTGTCCCCGACCCCTCGCCTCCCGTGTTGCGGGTCTGTGGGCAAGAGTGCCATTCTCAGGGGCACAGATTCAAGTTTCCCCGACGAGGGCAGGAGGCATGACCGGTTTCACTAGCGCTCCGCCATCACTGCCCGTGGCTGCTGCCTACAGGAGTGGGACTGCTGGTCGCGTGGCCTGTTTCTAGGTTCTGAGGCCCCTCCACGCTGTTCCGCACGGAGGCTGCACCACGGACCTCCCCCCGGCAGGGCAGGGGGCCCTCTCCCCACACCCCCGCCAGCACTGCCTTCCATCCTCCCGGGAGTGAGGGGTCTCCCGCGCGCTTTTGGGGTGCATTTTCCCGCTGACAGCAGCCTGTGCCTCCTCCCACGTGCGGGTCGGCCATTCGGCCTCTCTCCTGGATCCATCTATTCAGGTCCTTTAGACTATTTATTCTTTTTCCTCTTATCCCCCGCCCCCCCCCCCCGCAGACTATTTGGTCTTTATTTCCACTGATTTCTATTTTTAAATATTTTTTATTGATTTTGGAGCTGAAGGAAGAGGGAGAGAGAGACATCAACAATGAGAGAGAATCACTGAAATTCTGCCTCCTGCACGCCCCTACTGGAGATCATGCTACACCCGGCCCGTGCCCTGGCCGGAACCGAACCACGGCCTCCTGGTTCACAGGTCCATCGAGCCTGCAGCTGAGGTCCGTGCCTTTGACCAGAATCGAACCCAAGACCCTCCAGTCCCCAGGCGGACGCTCCGTCCACTGGGCCAAGCCGGCGGGGCTGCGCTTGCCGTCTCCGTCACCATTTACACTCGGTCTCATGCGGGGCCGGTTCCGGTGCAGCACCGTTTATCTCGCTCCTGTATTTCCTGGGACTTTGGACGCCTCCGTGGTATGAAAACACCCTGTGCTTCCTCACTGTGCTGTGCCGTGTATGGGTCCGTTTGGGGGGCTGTGGCCTCACTCCTCCGGGGTCTCCCCTGCAGGTTCCTGGCTGGCTCTACGCGCGCGAACACACACACACACACACACACACACACACACACACACACCCGGGGCTCCAAGGGCCACCCACACCTGCTGCCCTGGCTCCGAGCTGAACTGCCAAACACTGGCCAGGCCCTCAGCTCTCTCCATGCCTCCGGGTCCGGCTCTGAACGCCCGGGGCCCGCACACCTGCTCTCACCTGTCCCCACTGACCGCAGGGGTCCAGGTGGCCACTGGGCGCACCCCCCTCACCTGGAGGAAGGCTGGGTCCTGGCAGGGAAAGCTGGGGGACCCCCGTCCACCTCTGGGCTGGAGGCCAAACTCACCCGGAAGCCGTGGGAGTGGAGGGTGGGGCTTGGGGTCCCTGATGCTGCCCTGAGGTCTGGGGGCAAAGGAGGAAAAACAGCCGACCCCCTTCCCCTCCTGGCCTCTGGCTGGACACCTGGCCCTCGCCCCCAGACCAGCGCTCCCCCCACCCCTCCCCGCAGGCCTCGCGCGTCAGACTCCTTCCCGGTCCCTGGAACGGGGTCCAAACTCCTCGCAGGCACCCGCCCACGGCCCGCCCCCCCAGGCAGGTGGGGCTCCGCACCCAGGTGCTCCCCGGGCAGGGCCTGGCCCGAGGGCAGGGCGGGGTGGACGCGGCCGCGGCCGTGAACGCTCAGCGCTTCACCTGCCCAGCCGCCCGGGACCTCCCTCCACTTTCGGGGCTCAGCTCCCGCAGCGCGATCCCCGGCCCGGCGCCTCGCACGCCGCCCACGCCCCCGGGGGACCCCCGGCCCGGCTCCCGCGGCACCGGACACCGCGTCGTAGCGGCCATCGCGGGGCAGAGCCCTCCGGCCCCGGCCCACCCCGGCCCCCGGCGGGTCGGGCCCCGGGTCGGCGCGAAGGTCGGCCGGCGGCGTCCCCCACGGCCCCGCACCCCGTCCAGCCGGGGGCGCAGGAGGAAGGGCCGGGCGGGCCTCGCCGCACACGCCTTCCCCTCCGCCCTCCACCCGGCACCGGGCGGCCGGGCGGCCCAAAGGTTAGGGCAGGGCCGCGGCTCCCCAGGCGCGGTTAGGCGTTAACCCCGGGCCCGGGGCCAGGACGCGGGCAGCCGGACGCCGGGCTCCCACCGCACCGGGCGGGCGCAGCCGGGAGGAGGCGGGTCTGCGGGCGGGGGCGGGCGCGGGGGCCGGGGACGCGCTCACCTGGAGGCCGGCCCGGCCCAACCGGAACGCCTGGGGGCGGGGCCAGGCGGGACGGGCCCGGGGGGCGGGGCCTGGCGAGGGCGGGGCGGGGCCTGGCGAGGGCGGGGCGGGGCCTGGCGAGGGCGGGGCGGGGCCTGGCGAGGGCGGGGCGGGGCCTGGCGAGGGCGGGGCGGGGCCTGGCGAGGGCGGGGCGGGGCCTGGCGAGGGCGGGCGGGCGCCCGCAGACGTCAGGGACCCGCCGCGGGAGGCCGAGGCCGCCGCTCAGCCCGGGCCGCGCCGGGCAGGTCCTAGGTGGCGGCCCCGGGCACCGCGCTCGCCGGCCGGACGGGAGGCCGGGGCCGAGCCGCAGGTAAGACGCGCCGCCTGCGCCCGGGGCGCCCGAGCCTGTGCCGCCCGCACCTGTGCGCCCGGGGGCCACGCGGGCAGGGGTACGGCCGGGGCCGGGGCCGGGGCAGGTCCGGGGCCGGGGCAGGTCCGGGGCCGGGCGGCGATCGGAGTCCCCGCCGGGCCGGACAAAGGCGCGGGTGGGGGCCGCGGGCGCACCTGGCCGGGCCGGTCGCTGCGCTGCTGAGACGGCCCAGGTCTGCGCCAGGCTGGGCGGGGCCGCCGGGCGCGTCTCCGCGGCCTGGGAAGGGGCGCGGGCCCGGCACCGGCTCGCCATGGCCGCCCGGGAGCGCCGATTCAGGAGCAGGCGCCCTCCTCCCTCCCCCTCCGGCCCGCGCTCCCGCCGCCGCCTCCCGGCTGGTCTCTCTGCTCCCGCGTCCCTCCCCGTGCCCTCCTCCTCCCCTCCGTCTCCTGATTTCCCTTCGCCGCCGCCGTCTCTCTCCGTCCCTGCCTCCTCTCCACGCCCGTCCGGGCCTCCGTCCGTCTGCTCCTTCCAGCCGCCCGCCCGGCCCCTCCCGGCCCCTGTCCCTCGCCTTTCCCAGCCCCAGAGCCTGTCCCCCCGCCTCACCGCCCCCCCCCAACCGGCGGTGGCTGTCTGGCTGGGGGGCCAGGGGACACGTTTGGGGTGTTTATTATTCCCTCCTAGCAACGCGAGCTGCCCAGCCTGGAAGCGGGGGCAGGCTGTTGGGGAGCATCCATGGCCCGGGGGCCTGGGCCTTTAGGACGCGCTGGGTGGCAGAGCACCCGCCTCCCAGGCAGCCTGGCTGGGCCGGGGTTGACCTCCCTTGGCCACAGGCAGAGGCTGTGGCCTCCTCTGGGTGGGGTCTCTGCCCGCTGCCCATCCTGGGCAGGTGGTGGCAGGTGTGGGACCCCCAGGGGTAGGGGCCGAGGGCTGGAAAGCAATGATGGGCTGGGGGCGCCCCCACAGCCTGAAGGGGTTTCTGAGGAGGTTGGGGCTGTGGAGGCCTCCGGGGACTGAAGGGGCCTGGGTGGTGCCCGCCCCTTGGTCTCCAGTGGCAGCCCCCGTGGGCCCTGGGGAAGTGCCGGGGGCCCAGGGCGACAGGGCTCTGACCGACGGAGCTGCCTTCTCCTGGGGCGGAGTGTCCACATCCTCAGATCTGCCTGCCCAGCAGCATGAGGGTGAGGGACACTCCGTCCCTTGGCCTTCACAGCTGGGTGGGGCCTGGCGTTGGCCTGGTCCGCTGCCCGCCTGGGAGGTAGCAGAAGCCTCTGGGTGCGAGCCTGCAGGGACAGGGACGGGACTGGACCTCCATGATGGGGGCCTGCAGGGACGGGGCGGGACCTCCATGGTGCGGGCCTGCAGGGACGGGACTGGACCTCCATGATGGCGGCCTGCAGGGACAGGGACGGGACTGGACCTCCATGATGGGGGCCTGCAGGGACAGGGACAGGACTGGACCTCCATGATGGGGGCCTGCAGGGACAGGGCTGGACCTCCATGATGGGGGCCTGCAGGGACGGGGCTGGACCTCCATGATGGGGGCCTGCAGGGACAGGGACGGGACTGGACCGCCATGATGCGGGCCTGCAGGGACAGGGACGGGGCTGGACCTCCATTGTGCGGGCCTGCAGGGACGGGACTGGACCTCCATGATGGGGGCCTGCAGGGACAGGGACAGGACTGGACCTCCATGGTGCGAGCCTGCAGGGACGGAACTGGACCTCCATGATGGGGGCCTGCAGGGACGGGGCTGGACCTCCATGATGGGGGCCTGCAGGGACAGGGACAGGACTGGACCTCCATGGTGCGAGCCTGCAGGGACGGAACTGGACCTCCATGATGGGGGCCTGCAGGGACGGGGCTGGACCTCCATGATGGGGGCCTGCAGGGACAGGGACGGGACTGGACCTCCATGATGGGGGCCTGCAGGGACGGGGCTGGACCTCCATGATGGGGGCCTGCAGGGACAGGGGTCTGGGACCTCCATGGTGCGGGCCTGCAGGGACGGGACTGGACCTCCATGATGGGGGCCTGCAGGGACGGGACTGGACCTCCATGATGGGGGCCTGCAGGGACAGGGACAGGGCTGGACCTCCATGATGGGGGCCTGCAGGGACGGGACTGGACCTCCATGATGGGGGCCTGCAGGGACAGGGACAGGGCTGGACCTCCATGATGGGGGCCTGCAGGGACAGGGGTCTGGGGCATCCACGGTGCAGGCCTGCAGGGACGGGGACAGGGCCTGGGACCGCCACGGTGCTGGCACCAGCATCTCCCCGTTCACTGACTCAGCTCCTAGCGAGTTTCCGCCTGTTCTGCACACAGGTCAGGCCTTGGGCGTGGGACCCCCTGAGCCGGGTCCTGCACTCAGGCTGGGCCTCACGGCTCCCCTTTGGCTCCAGGACCAGCCACCCGACTCCCAGAGCTGGAGGCCCAGGTCCTTGCCCTGGCTGTTCCCTCTGCCTGGAATGCCCCCCCTATGCCATGTACCCACTTCCGCCTGCCCCTGTGTCGCTCAGGTGTCCCCTCCCAGCAGCCCTCCCTGACCCTCCTGTCACTCACAGCTTCTCCTTTTGAAGGAAGCCCCGGGATGCATTTGATCTGGTTTGCACGCTTGTATGAGTATGTGTGTAGTGTGCATGTGTGTAGTGCGTCACACCATGTTCAGTGTGTGTGTGCATGTGTATGCAGTGTGCACACATACAGTGTGTGGTGAACATGTATGTGTAGTGTGTGCACTGTGGGTATGCATGTGTGTGTCATGTGAGTGTATCATGCAAGTGTGCAGTGCTGGTACAGGTGTATCATGCGAGTCTGTGAGTGTGTGGATGTTTCATGCAAGTGTGTGTGTGTGAGTGTGTGAATGTGCCATGCAAGTGTGCGTGTGTGAGTGTGTGAATGCTTCATGCAAGTGTGAGTGTGTGAATGTTTCATGCAAGTGTGAGTGTGTGAATGTTTCATGCAAGTGTGTGTGTGAGTGTGTGAATGTTTCATGCAAGTGTGAGTGTGTGAGTGTGTGAATGTGCCATGCAAGTGTGAGTGTGTGAATGTGCCATGCAAGTGTGTGTGTGTGAGTGTGTGAATGTTTCATGCAAGTGTGAGTGTGTGAGTGTGTGAATGTGCCATGCAAGTGTGAGTGTGTGATTGTTTCTTGCAAGTGTGCATGTGTTAGTGTGTGAATGTTTCATGCAAGTGTGAGTGTGTGTGTGTGTGAGTGTGTGAATGTTTTATGCAGGTGTGTGTGTGTGTGAGTGTGTGTGTGATTGTTTCATGCAAGTGTGAGTGTGTGAGTGTGTGAATGTTTAATGCAAGTGTGAGTGTGTGAGTGTTTCATGCAGGTGTGAGTGTGTGAGTGTGTGAGTGTTTCATGCAAGTGTGGGTGTGTGAGTGTGTGAGTGTGTGAATGTTTCATGCAAGTGTGGGTGTGTGAGTGTGTGAGTGTGTGAGTGTGTGAATGTTTAATGCAAGTGTGAGTGTGTGAGTGTTTCATGCAGGTGTGAGTGTGTGAGTGTGTGAGTGTTTCATGCAAGTGTGAGTGTGTGAGTGTGTGAGTGTGTGAATGTTTCATGCAAGTGTGGGTGTGTGAGTGTGTGAATGTGTGAATGTTTCGTGCAAGTGTGAGTGTGTGAGTATGTGAATGTGTGAATGTGCCATGCAGGTGTGCGTGTGTGCGTGTGTGCAGAGGAGAGTGGCCAGGACACTTGTGGGATGTGGGCGGTGCTCCAGGTCACGTGCACATGGGTGTGGCAGGTGTGTCCACACACCCGGAGCCCGTGCCCTGTGCTGGTGCCGGGACAGCTCTGCCGTGGCTGCTCCGGGCCTGGTCTCGGTGACATCAGCCCTTGTCATTGCTGTGCCCCTCAAACCACCGTGCAGCCCCCGCTGTCCGACCACATCGGCCCTCAGATCCCCCTTCGCTGATGCTCCAGGACCGTGGGCACCAAAGCACCCTTCCCCCCTGGGCACCCCTTCCCCCCTGGGCACCCCTTCCCTCCTGGGCATTGGAGAGGTTGCCTGATGCCCCAACCACAGCTCCTGGCCTGGCCGGGGGGCGCCTGCAGGGTGGTCACAGTGGCCGCTGAGGGGTGTGTGGTCTCCTCTCAGTGTGGGGAGCATTGGTGGGTCAGGGTCCTGCCTCCAGCTGCCCCCCAGCCCCTGTGCCCAGGGCTGGTCCCAGAGTGCCCGCTCAGGGAAGCGGAGCCTCTGGCTGAGAATTTGTGTCCTGGGAGGATGGGGTGCCGGGGGCCTGGCATAGTGGGGACCCTGACTGTGGAGCGGCCTCTGGTCAGGTCACGGGGACATCTGTGGGTCCACACGCAGGCTGTGCCGCCGATGCCCAGACTCACCCCTGCTGCACCCACAGGAGAGGGAGGCTATGCTGGGGCCTGGGGGGGTGGGGGGGAGCCCGGAGTTCCTGGGAGGAGCTTGGGCCTCGGAGGGGCAGGGTCTGTGCTGGGCTTAGGGGTCGGGTTGGGCCTGGGCCGCAGGGAGCCGCTCTGACAACCCCTCCCCCCCCCAGGCCGGACGGGCCTCTCGGCGCCAAGATGAGCGTCACCTCCTGGTTCCTGGTGAGCAGCAGCGGCACCCGCCACCGGCTCCCGCGGGAGCTCATCTTCGTAGGACGCGACGAGTGTGAGCTCATGCTGCAGGTGAGCGGGCTCCTCCGGCCCAGAGGGAGGTGGGGGCAGGGGGGGCGGGGGGCTGCAGGTGAGCGGGGTCCTCCGGCCCAGAGGGAGGCGGGGGGGGCGGGGGGCTGCAGGTGAGCGGGGTCCTCCGGCCCAGAGGGAGGTGGGGGCAGGGGGGGCGGGGGGCTGCAGGTGAGCGGGCTCCTCCGGCCCAGAGGGAGGCGGGGGGTGGGGTGGGGGGCTGCACAGCGGGGCCCTGGGCGCAGGCGGGCTCTGGGCCTGGTGGGCGTGTGCAGGCCGCACGCTCCGGCTGCGGGGTGACCACCGAGCTCCGTTGCTGTGAGACTCAGGCGCCCGGCCACCCCGGGATGGTGTTGGGAAGTGGTCTGTCCAGCTCCTGGGCCGGGGCCGGGAGGAGCCGCGGGGCCAGCTCCGACCCTCAGGCCTGTCCATGCGGCTGGTGCCCCTGGAGGTGCCCTGGGAGAGGGCGTCCTCAGGCAGGAGAGCTGACAGGGCCACAGCCAGCCGGGCACCGGGACCGGCATCAGGACTCTCTGGCCCGGGTGTGGGAGTCCGAGTTCGGTTTCTGGGGCTCCCTGCCTGACTCTTCAGGAACAGGATGGGGCAGGGAGGGGCTGGCCTTGGAGAGTCTGGCCGGCCGCACGTCCTTTCTCCACGCCTCCTGTGTGGTAGTGGGGTGAGGGTCCTGGTGCCGGCATCCTCCCGTGTGCTGAGAGGGGCTGGGGGGTCGTGCTCAGGAGGAGTTTGGGGTCCCCTCCTAGTTTCTGGCTGGTCCCTGGGGGCCCTGAGCAGGGTGGGAGTGGCAGGGCCTTCTCAGCCCTCAAGCTGGGCCGGGCCCTGGCCTGGGCCTGCCGGGGTGTCTGCCCCTGGCTGTCCATCATGTGGGGAAACTGAGGCTCAGGGGGTCTGCAGGCGTGCAGTGCGTGTGGAGTGCCGCCCGCCTCCGCCCCTGTCCTAGCCTCCCGCAGTCACAGGGGCCCAGGCCGGGGCTGTGGAAACCCGCCATCCTGTCCCTCCACCAGGGCCCCCACCAGCGTGGACGTCCTGCCTGCCGTCCAGGGGCAAACCCTGCCCTTCCCGCACCCTTACCCATGCCCGGGGGTCCCTGTCTGCCACTTCCACCCTCCTGAGGGCACCCCTCCCACCTGCGCTGGGCCCCAGCCTCTCCCACACCTGCCCTAAGAAGGTGGCACTAGAGACAGGACAGGATGTGGATGTGGTGGGGGAGGGGCCTCTGCTCAGAGCGAGGGGCAGGCCCTGTGGAGAGGGGGGGCAAGGCCAGGGAGCCGGGCCGGCCTGCAGGCTTGTGCCCCGATCTGGGCAGGAGGGTCATGGCCTGGACTCCGGGCAGCGGGGGAGACACGGCCCAGGTCCACCCGGCGCCAGAGCTCTGGTGCAGGTGTGTATGTGCACACGGACACGTATGCGCACATGTGAGTGCACAGGCACACGCACGCCTGTGCACACACGGATGCGTGTGTGTGTGTGAACACTCCGCAGGCCGGGCGGGTGGCGCTGGGTGAGCTGGCAGGAGGCGCGGGCCTGGGTTTGGCTGCTGCCCATCGGCGAGGCCCGGGCGGGGCTTCCTCGCGGAGGCGGCCAGCGGGAGTGTTGGACGCACGTCGTTGCTCCGTTTAAAGTGAGAACGGACGGCCCTTCCCCAGACGCCGTGTTTGGAGCGTCAGCTGTTCCACGAGTCTGTGTGGTAGCTGCTCCCTTCGCTCGGCCTCTCCTCTGGGCCGGGGTGGGGGTGGGAATGGGGTGGGGGTGGGGGCCCTCCCTGCTCTGAGGAACCCTGGTGCGACCCCAGGTCCGGGACGGGGCTCGGCAGGAGCTGTGCCTGGTGACAAGCCCTGGCCAGGAGTGGACGGGGCAGCCCCGGCTTTGGGAGCCAATTGGGGGTGGGCTGTGCCAAGTCCAAGGAGCCCGAAGGTGGCAGGGCATCTTGCTGGAGAGGGACGGTGGGCACAGGGCGGTGGTCCCGGGCAGGGGACCCAGGCCCAGTGGGGGGCATGGGACCTCCAGAGCCCGCAGAGGCCGGGGGCGGCTGGCTGGGTGGCGCGGGGTTTGCGAGGCCTCGGGGCCTGGGCTCAGGGGCAGGCCCGACCTTCCTCCTGGGAAGGCTCAGTGGAGTGACCGGCAGGGCCGGTGGGGGCTGGGAGGACAGGACAGCGGTGGTCGCAGGGGCGGAGGCAGGTGGACAGGGGACGGGGGCGGAGGAGGACAGTGGGCGCTGGGCGGGTGTGAGGGGTGCGTGGCTGGAGCAGCTGGGAGGCCAGGGTTGGTCAGGGAGGTGAGGCCGGATCAGGGCTGGCTGGGTCGCTGGCATTGCCTGGGGGTGGGGCGGCCTGAGAGGTGCTGATTTTTGTGGGTTCCCAGGGAAGCTCCTCCAGTGCCCTGCGGCCGGAGAGCAGGCCCCGAGCGGGCAGCGCAGTGGCCCTGGGCGCCAGGCCGGGAGGCCCTGGCCAAGGCCGCGGGCAGGGTCACCGGGCCGGCTTCTGGGGGAGGCGAGCTCCCAGCAGGCCTGCGTGGGGCAGAGCGAGGAGCCGTGAGGAGGTGGTGCCGGAGGCCGGTGGCCGGGAGCTGGCTGGCCTTGTGCCAGCTTCCCTGAGGCGTTCAGGACAGGGAAGAGGTGAGGCCGGGGGAGGGCAGTGGGTCTCAAGGTCAGACCCTGCTTGCCAGGGCCCCGCTGCTTTGGGAGGAGGCAGGCTGCTCCCGGAGTGCCAGCAGGATCCTTTCTGGGGGCCCCCCCGGGGCGGCACCTGGGCAGGGACACCCTGTTCCTCCCTCCCAGGCTGGGTGGGCGGGGGCGGGGGGCTCAGGGTGGCCCTGCAGACTGTGCTCTGCCCTCTGTCACCCCTGCACCACTGCAGGAGGCTGTGTGGGTCCTGCCCTCACTTCTCTCCCTCCTCACGGCGCCCCCAGGCCTCCCACGGTGGTGTCATCGTTGTGGGTCAAGCTGCTATCTCGGGGCCTCGGAATCCAAACTGGTTGCAGTGACCTTGGCTGGGGGCGGGGCGGGGCTGGAGCCCAGGCCACCCCCACCCTTACCCTGACCCCCACCCCACCTCCCCTGCCCTGGGCTCGGCCTCTGGTGAGGAAGGAGGCCTCACCCTGGGGCTCCCCGGACTGTGGGACATTTCGGGGTGGTGCCGAGGCTGGGCAGGTGCGGGTACGAGAAAGCTGGGCTCTGGAGAGTGGCCCGCAGCCCAGGCGAGGAGGTCTGGGCACAGGCCTGTGAGAGCTGAGGCCTGGAGGTGTGGGGACGCAGGGACTCGGGTCCGGGGCCACCTTCCCAGGCGGCGGGGAGCAAGTGCACGGCCCCTCCCTCCCGTGTGTGCTGTGGAGGCGGCCTGGAGTCTTGGGGGGCACGGCCTGGAGGCCCCCGGGGTCACGTGCTGCGCCCAGGGCTGGCCGGTGGTGCTGGCGTCTCCTGGGGCTGGGCCTGGACATGCGGCTCCTCACACGCTGGGGCCTCCAGCCGTGGGGCCTGGGCCTGGGCGGGCAGGGGTGGGGGGTGGGGGTGGGGCAGCTTGGGCTGAGACCCCGGCCTCTCGGATGGTGAGGCGGCCGTGCCAGTGCCTAAGCCGGTGGACGGTGGCCCGACCCGTCCCTGCCTGGTCCCCAAGCCCTGGAGGTGTGTGGAGGGGGAAGCGGGGCTGGGCCCCCAGCTGACGGAGGGAGCTGGCTGCTGTCCTGGGGGGTCCTGGCGGCTGGTGGTGGGGAGGCATTGGGGAAGTGCCCATGTGCACGTGCCGGGGCGGCGCCCAGGGTGTGCGAGTCCCGAGCCTGAGTGCACAGCCCGCAGGTCCGAGAGGCGGCACCACGTCCGGGTGCACGTGTCCGTCACTCGGAGCGGTTGTGAGCCCCGTGGGGCCGGCTGGGTGGGCCGGAAGTGGGGGAGCCTCTCCCCTCTCCCCAGGCCTCCCTCTGGCTTTGGCCGGACCCACTGGCCTCCCACGCCCGCCCCTGGGAGGGAACATCACGTCCCCACGACCGGAGGGTGCCCAGCCCTCCCAGGCAGAGCCGGGAGCAGCCACGGGACGGAGGGCACTGGCCTATGGTGCCCTGGAGGCTGGTCACGGAGGGAGGGGCCAGGGTGGCACTGGGGGTGGGAGGAACCGGCCGGGCATCTTGCAAATCTCTGGCCTGATCTGGGGGCTGGGAGGGCGCACACCCTCCAGGTGTGAGGTGTGGGTGGGACCGCGTGGGCTCTGGTATGAGGCTGGCGTTGGGGCCGGGGTGGGGACGATGGGGGCCCCCGTGGGTGCCTCTGCCTCCTGGGACTGGCCTAGCAGGGAAGGTCACCTGAAAGTCGCCCGTGTGCCCCAGTCCCGCAGTGTGGACAAGCAGCATGCCGTCATCAACTACGACCAGGACCGGGATGAGCACTGGGTGAAGGACCTGGGCAGCTTGAATGGGGTGAGTGTCGGCCCCGCCCCCACCATGCCCCTCCCTCTGCACTGGCCACACCCCTCCCTCTGCGTTGGCCCCGCCCCTTCATGGCCCCACCCGCTCCATGGCCCCGCCCTCTGCTGGCCTCACCCCAGCTCTGTCCCTCTCTGGGCCCCCCCTCCCGACCACACCTCTCTGCGGGGTGCAGCGGCCCCTCCAGGACCTCAGCTCAGGGGGAGGCGGCCCCCTCTGCAGGCTCCTGTGGGGAGCGGAGTCAGACGGCCTGCGCGGCCTGACCAGCCTGGCCATGGGGCCGCCCTAGCGTGTGCCTCGCTGCTCCTGGGGGCACCGTGGGGTCTGGCTGGGGCCCGGGGCCAGCACAAGTCTGTGGACGAGGGAGTCTGTTTCCCAGAGAGAGACGGCCAGGGGTTTGCAGCTGGAGGGGCTGCATCGCGTCCCTGGGCAGCGGGCGAGGCCTGGCACTTCGACCCCCGACCTGCGGCGGCGGCTGTCCTGCCTGTGGTCTCGCGGCTGGTGCCCGTGTGCCAGAGGGCAGTGCCTGCCCGGAGCCGGAGGGAAGGGGCCCCCCTCAGCCGGCCCGTCCCCCCGCAGACGTTCGTGAACGAGGTGCGCATCCCAGACCAGAAGTACATCACGCTGAAGCTCAACGACGTCATCCGCTTCGGCTACGATATCCTTCCTGCCGCTCTCCCTCCTGGCGCCCGGCCAGGCCACCCGCGCCCTCTTATCCTGGGGGCAGGGGGGGCTCAGCGGACACAGCTGGGCTGAGAGGGTGGCAGGGATGAACCCCACACCGGCCCCTGCCGCCCGCCCGCTGGCCTGCGCTCCCTGGGACCCAGAGCCCCTGTGGCCTGGGGGCTGCGGGCCCGCGTTCTGTGCCCAGAGTACGGTGAGCGGGGCGGTGCTTCCGCCAGGCAGCGGGGCGTGCACACGACAGGAGCGTGCTGGTGCAGCCCACACCCGGCTGCTGGCCGAGGCCCTGGCACCCCGGGACTTGGGTGCTCTGGGATGGCTGTGGGGGGTGCCCTCGGGGGCTCCGGCCTGCCATGCCCTGGGGTGAGGGGCGGGCACAGTGTGCCCCGAGCCCTCGGGCATGTATGTGTGGGACCTGGAGTGGCCTCTGCCCTCCACCCCCTGCAGTGGGGGCAGCACAGGTGCAGGCTGTGCCCGCGGTGTGGACTCATGCCTGCTGTACACGTGGGGGTGTGCTGGTCAGTGGCCACACTCGGGGGGAGGGGGAACCTGATGCCAGGCCCTCCCCCCTGAGTCCGCCTGCTGGGAGCGGCCTCTTATCTCCAGGGCTGAGCTGCTGTCTCCTCCCCCGTTCTCCTTAACTCCCTGCCACATGCCAACATGTACGTGCTGGAGCGCGTGCAGCACCGCGTCCCCGAGGAGGCGCTCAGGGTCAGTGCCCACGCTCGGCCGGGACCCCACCCCCGCCACAGGGCCACGTGTCCCTGTGTCTCCCAGCCCTCCGCTCCCCACCGCCCACCCTCCCTGGCCAGCACCCCGCCTCCCCACAGCCCTGGGCCGTGGTTTGCAGCCAGCCTGGCCTGCTCTGCAGGGTCACCCAGTCCGGCCGGTGGGGAGACTCATTCCCCGCCAGGCTGCCACGGCCACCATGGGGGGCGTGGCTGGTGGGTGTCGCTGGGGCCCCAGAGGCCCTGCCCAGCAGCCTGTGCCCTGGCAGGACCCTGATCTGGCCGCCGTGGTGGCCAGCAGCAGGCAGGAGGGGGGTTGAGGCTGGCAGCCCGGCTTGAGGGTCCTGGGTCTCAGCTCACTTTCCGAATGAGCCTGGGCTCTGCACGGACCCTGGGTGGGCAGCCCAAGGCCGCAGGACCCCTGCGGGGACAGCCAGTGTGAGCCCAGCTCTGATGACCGCACAGCTCAGCCGGGTGGCCTTGGCATGCACAGACACCTGTACCCACACACACACACACATGTGTACAGGTGCAGACATACACATGCACAGACACCCACACATGCTCACACATGCAAAGGCATACTAAAATGTGTGTACGTTTTCAGACATACTCGTGCACACACATGTACATGAGCAGACGTGTGTATGTGAGTGAGCGCCCATTCACATAGGCACGTGGGCAGACACACATGCATGCACATGCATACACACACCCAGACATGCATGCACATACATACATATGCTCTCACTATCTGCTTGGACAGGCCACTGCTCCCCCCCACAGCCCCGAGTGGCTGACCCTGTGGTCTGGGGCCTGCCCGCCCCACTCTGGTGGGGCTGGGTTGGCAGTCTTCCCTCTGGTATGGCTGCCCACCCCCCTCCTCCACCTAAGCAAGCTGCTCCCCCTGGAAGCTTTCTGGTTCTGAGGGTCCCCCCCCCCCCCCCCCCCGGCTGGGGCATGGAGCAGGCGGGGCTCAGGCTGCCCCTCACTCCCTCCTCCCGCAGCACGAGAAGTACACCAGCCAGCTGCAGGTGAGCGTCAAGGGGCCTGCGCCCAAGAGGGGCGAGGCCCTGCCGGAGCACACGCCTTACTGCGAGTCCTCGAACCCCAGGCCGGAGCGGGACCGGAGACCCGGAACAGGTACGACGGACGGCTTTGCAGCGGGGCCGGGAGCGCACACAGGCCTGCCCTCCACGCGGCTCCCCACAGGCTCCCCTTGATTCACCTCACGGGGAGCCGTCCTCTCACCCCCACGACTCCTGCTCCACCTCAGCCTCCTGGGCTCCCACCCCCAGCAGCCATGGCAAAACCCGCTCACATATGAGCTCAGGTGCCCGTGTACACGCCCTGCAGACACACCCAACCATGCCCCCTGCCCTCTGCAGACACACCCAACCATGCCCCCTGCCCCCTGCAGACACACCCAACCATGCCCCCTGCCGGCACACCCAACCATGCCCCCTGCCCCCTGCAGGCACACCCAACCATGCCCCCTGCCCCCTGCAGACACACCCAACCATGCACCCTGCCCCCTGCAGACACACCCAACCATGCCCCCTGCAGACACACCCACCTGTGCTCCCTGCCCCCTGCAGGCACACCCACCCAGTGTGCCCACATTCCTGCACCCGTGTACATGCACTCACCTGTGCACGCCCCAGCCCTCCAGCTCTACAGACACACCCACTGTGTGTGCCCGCATTCCTGCGTCCTGCAGACACAGACCCATGCACCCCGCACCCCATGCGGTCGAGTCAGACTGGTGGCACGCAGCCTCCAGGGTCCCCCTTGTGGAGCCTTGGCAAGAGGCAGGCTCTGGAGACAGAGGCCCAGGGCAGGGTAAAGGGCTTGCCCGCCCAGGATGGGTGCTGAGGACAGTGGTCCCCTGAGGCCGGCCTGCCCCACAGCACCCACCTGGCGCTCAGGCCCCGCTGGGCTGGGGAGGTACATGGCCGTGGGCTCATGGCCATGAGCTGTCACCCTCAACGTGGAAAGACTGAGAGCTGTTGGCAGCTGCAGGCCTGAGCTGGGAGGCAGTGCCAGGCTTCCCTCCCACCCCAGTCTCCCAGCTTGGGGTCTGCCCTGTCTGGTTGGGGCCACCGTGACCCAGAGTCCATGCTCCCCCTGCAGAAGCAGCGGCCTACCGCACACCCCTGTACGGGCAGCCCTCCTGGTGGGGCGAGGACGATGCGGGCGCCCCCCCGGAGGACAGGCCGCCGGAGGGGCCGTACCCAGGTAGGTCCCGGCCGGACAAGGCCCAGGCGAGCCCCGACTCCCGGGGGCGGCCTGGCCTGGAGCTGCCAGTCCAGGGGAGGTGGTGGGTGAGCGTGTTGCCCTCGGACCCACCTGAGGAGGTGTCCCCCCTGACCCCCCAGAGCGGACCAAGGAGCTGGCTCAGCAGGATGGGGACCTGGCTGGCATGCCGCCTGGCCTCCGGGCCCCCGCGGAGCCCCAGGGCTACTCCTTCCGCCGGGAGCCCAGCTACTTCGAGATCCCCACGAAGGAGGCCTCACCGCCACCGAGGGCCCCCGAGGTGCCCGGGCAGGAGGCGCCCACCAAGGCCGCGGAGCCGGGCGCGGCGCCCGTGGTGCAGAGCCACGCCTCCTTCACCATCGAGTTCGACGACTGCAACCCCGGCAAGGTGAAGATCAAGGACCACGTCACCAAGTTCTCCCTGCGCCAGCGGCGGCCGCTGGGCAAGGCCGCGCCCGGCGAGGTGGTCTCCGCGGAGACCAAGGTGGCCGACTGGCTGGTGCAGAACGACCCCAGCCTGCTGCGCCAGGCGGGCCCCGGCGACGACCGCCTCAGCGCCAAGAGCGACCTGCCCGTCCACACCCGCACCCTGAAGGGTGAGTGCCCGCGGCGGCCCGCGCCCCTCCCGGCGCAGGGCCCACTCCGCTCGGTCAGGGTCAATCTCGTTTTCTTTTCTAAGATCTATTTTTATTGATTTCCGAGAGGAAGGGAGAGGGAGAGAGAGAGAAGCACCCGTGATGCGGGAGAACCATGGCTGGGCTGCCTCCTGCACGCCCCTGGGGGGCGACCGGCGTGTCCCGGTGCTCGCCTTGGCCCCGTGCGCTGGGTTCCGTGTGGAGCGGGGCGCTGTGGCTGGGTGTGTGGGCCCCCCTGGGCCTCATGAGTCGGGGTCCCCGCCCCAGGCCACAAGCACGAGGACGGCACGCAGAGCGACTCGGAGGACCCGGTGGCCAAGGCGGCGGCGGCGGCCGGGGTCCCCGTGGAGAACGGGGAGCAGGCGCGGCTGCAGAGGCAGATCAAGCGGGACCCCCAGGAGCTGCTCCACAACCAGCAGGCCTTCGTCATCGAGTTTTTCGACGAAGACACGCCCCGCAAGAAGCGCTCCCAGTCCTTCACGCACGCCCCGCCCGGGGACGCCAAGCCCGACAGGCGCCGAGGCCCCGGGCCGGCCGACAGGGACCGCGGGGGCGCCCCGGGCCCGGCCCCGCCCCGGGGAGCGGGCGGCAGCGCGGGGCCGCAGCGGGCCAGCTCGCTCAAGCGCGAGAAGACGGAGGAGCGGCTGAGCGGCCCCCCGCCCCCCGCCCGGGCCGCCGCCCGCCCCTTCGGCTCCGTGGGGCGCCGCTCCCGCCTGGCCCAGGACTTCATGGCCCAGTGTCTGCGGGAGGGCCCTCCGGCCGCCCGGCCCGGCGCCGGCCCCGAGAAGGCGCCCGCGGCACCGCCCACCCCTCTGACGCCCCGCGGGGCCAGTCCCGGGGCCCCCTCGCCCCCGCCGCCCCCCGCGGACCCCCAGCTCACCAAGGCGCGCAGGCAGGAGGAGGACGACAGCCTCAGCGACGCGGGCACCTACACCATCGAGACGGAGGCGCAGGACCAGGAGGTGGAGGAGGCCCGCAAGATGATCGACCAGGTGCCTGCGGCTCGGCCCAGCCCCGCCGGCCAATCAGGGCCCCTGTCCCGGGCGGGGCGTGTTCGGGGGGGCCGGGGGTGGAGGGGGGTGGGGGGCGGAGGGGCGGGGCGTGCCTGGGCGGAGGGGGCGGGGCGTGTTCGGGGGCCGGGGGTGGAGGGGGGGTGGGGGGGGCGGAGGGGAGGCGGGGCGTGCCTGGGTGGGGGGGGCGGCCCGCTGGGCACCCTGACCGCTGTCCCTCCCTCCCGCAGGTGTTCGGGGTACTGGAGACCCCTGACCTCTCCAGGGCGTCCTCGGCCATCTTCCGCCCAGTCATCCGCGGGGACGGAGAGGAAGGCGGCGACGGGATGGCCCAGCGGGTGTCCCTGCTGCAGGAGCTCACCTCCCGGCCCGTGAGCCTGGCGCCCCAGGGGGAGCTCCAGGTACGCAGGCCACGCGCAGGCAGCGCCAGGGGCCACGCGGGGCCATCGGGTCCTGCACGCGCTCACTCAGGCTCTGCTTCTGCCCGGAGCTGGACTCCAGGCCCCAGACGAGGCTGGGCCCCCTGGCAGGTGGCTGGGCCAGGAGGAGGGCTCGGCGGCCGCTGAGGCCCTGAGTCCAGTGGGGCACCTGGGTGTGTGCCGCCCGCGGGCAGGGCTGGGCCGAGCCGTGGCTGCTGTCTCAGCCGCTGTGCTGGGCCCAGGTGCAGGTGGCATGTTGGGGTCCCACAGCCCAGGGGAGGGCATCTGGCTGTTGGTGCGGGGGGACTCGTGGCGATGGCGTTGTGAGGCAGGTGTTGGGATGGCTGCCTCGGGCACCCCTCGTGCCCCGGCCCCTCTCCGTGGGGCTCCCACGTCCTGTAGACACACCCCTGCCCTCTCCCTGCAGGACCCCCCAGTGCCAGGCTCCCCTGGAGGTCCAAAGTGGGTGTCCCGCTGGGCCAGCCTGGCAGACAGCTACTCTGACCCGGGTCTGGCGGGTAAGTGGCTCCAGGGCTGTTCCAGGGCAGGGGGGCGAGCTCGTGCCGCCCTGCAGCCGGCGGCCCTTCTGACCGCTGCCCTTGTCTTCGCAGAGGACGGCCCGGGGCGCAGGGCTGGGGAGCTCGAGGGGGCCGTGCCCGTGCGCCAGCGGCGGCTGCTCCCCCAGCTCCCCAGCGACAGGGCGGGCAGCCCGGCCGGCCCTGAGGCCGCCAGGAAGAGTGGGCCTGGACCCCCGGAGCCGGGCAGCGAGCCGGCCGGCCGCCTGCTGGGCCAGGAGGACGTGGAGCCCGACAGCCTCAGTGATGCCAGCGGGTCGGATGGGGGGCGGGGCCCCGAGCCAGGCGGGGGCCCCCAGGAGGAGAGACGCAGGAGCCCCCAGGAGGGGCTGGTGTGGATGAGGGGCCGGTGCTCCCCTAGGACCTCCGGGGAGCCGGCCCCCAGTGCTTTCTTCATCGGGGACCAGAACGGGGAGGCGGCCCTTCCCCGGAAAACGTCTGCGGCTCCGGGGGAGGTCGAGGGCCCGGGGCGGGCGCCCCAGCCCAGCGCCCCCGCGAGGGACGGTGTGTACGTCAGCACCAGCGGCAGGATGGCCCTCAGGCTGCAGACGGGCCGGTCACCCGAGCCCGAGGGCCCCACCCCGAGCAGGGAGGCCACAGCCTTCATCCGGCAGGAGAGCTTCACCAAGGAGCCGGCCAGCGGCCCCCTGGCATCCGGCCAGCTCCCCAACATCTCCAGCCACCCCCTCCTGCAGGACCTGGCCGCGGTCCGGGCCTCACGCCTGGACGTCCACTCCCAGGACACCCGGCTGATCCTGAAGGACACCGAGACCGCCCTGGCCGCCCTGGAGGCCCGGCTGCTCTCCAAGTCCGCGGCCGAGGGCGAGGGCGAGGGCGAGGCGGGCAGCGCCCCGGGGCCGCCCGAAGACTCCCTGTCCGGGGACTCCGACGTGGACACGGCCAGCACGGTCAGCCTGCTCAGTGGCAAGAACGGGCCCAGCCCCACGAGCCCCCAGCTGCTGGGGCTGCAGAGGGAGAAGCCGCCGTCCCCGCCGGCCGTGCAGGACCTGGGGGGCGTCCCCCCGAGCAGCGCCCGGGAGTGGCTCCCGGAGAAGCCTCGTCGCCTGGCGGGCCCGACGGACACGGGCCGCGGGGAGCCCGGGCGGCGCCTGGCCGTGCGGCGGGGCCAGGGGTCCCTGGACTGGCCCGATGAGGAGCGCGGCTCTGGCCTGGGCCGGGACGGCTCGGACACCGCCACCTCCGACCACGAGACGCCCTCGCTCAGCAGGGCCGGGCGGCCAGGGTCTCGCCGGAAGCCCGCCGCCCCACCGCCGTCCCCGGCCGCCCGGGAGGAGCAGGGCCGCGTGTCGGCCAGCGCCCAGAAGGTGCAGCAGGCGCTGACCCGCTCCAACAGCCTGTCCACCCCGCGGCCCACACGCGCCTCCCGGCTGAGGCGGGCCCGGCTGGGGGACGCCTCGGACACGGAGGCCGCGGATGGCGAGCGGGGGCCCCTGGCCAGCCACGAGCCGGCGGGACGCCCGGCCGCCGAGCAGGCCAAGAAGCTCTCGCGCCTGGACATCCTGGCCATGCCCCGCAAGCGGGCGGGCTCCTTCACGGGGCCCAGCGAGTCCGAGGCGGCGCCCGCCCGCACCGGCTTCTCCGGCCGCAGCGCAGAGCTGTCCTGCACCGGCCGCAAGCCCACCCGGGCCGAGGCCCAGACCGCCGCCCGGAAGGCCGCCAACGCCGCCCCGGCCGCCCGCCAGCCCTTCAGCAGGGCCCGCCCGGGCAGTGCCCGCTACTCCTCACCCAGTGAGTGCCCTGGGGGCGGGCGGGCGGAGGGGGGCAGCTTCCTGGGGCAGCCCAGGCCCCATGGAGCCCTGTTCTGTGGGCGGGTGTGTCACCAAGGACTCGCGGACAGGTGCCCAGGCCCCAGGTGTCCCGCTGGCCTGGTGTGAGGGCGGGAGACCCCGGCCATGGCCTGGTGTCCTGGATGGAAGGGCCCCTCCATCTCCTGGGGGCGACCTAGGTGTGTCCCCTTGTTCCTGGGAGTTGGGACCTCAGCTGGGACCCCGGTGGCGTGTGAGGCCCTTGTGCAGGCTGGGCCGTCCGTGTGGGCTGGGGCCGGGGGAGGGTTGTGGGGGTGCGGCGCCCCCGGGTGCCCTGTGAGCCTGGGTCCTGTGGCCAAGGGGCGGCTGTGTCCTTCTCCCCACCCTACCCGAGTCACCTGCAGCCACGTGTGCAGCAAGGAGGGGCCGAGCCGCTGTGGCCACCGGAGCTGGCCTCCTGCCCAGGGGGGCTGGACATTCATGCCGACCCAGCTGGCTTACCCACGGGGGGCTGACCCGCAGCTCCGAGTGAATTGGTTTAAGGTGTAGACGCTGCTGCTGCTGCTGCCACCTGGTCACCCCCTGCCCTATCTGAACAGCCCTTCCCCACCCGGACACCCCCTACCCTATCTGGACACCCCTCCCCAACCCGGACACCCCCTACCCTATCTGGACACCCCTCCCCAACCCGGACACCCCCTACCCTATCTGGACACCCCTCCCCCAACCCGGACACCCCCTACCCTATCTGGGCACCCCTCCCCAACCCGGACACCCCCTACCCTATCTGGACACCCCTCCCCCTCCCTACGCTGGCTCAGCCTGAGAGCTAGTTTCAAGTGGTGCTGAGCTGTGGGGTGCATGGGAGGAAGGGGTGGCTTGCTGTGAATGCTGCCCGCGCCCCCTTTTATTTATTGTGCACGGCGTGGCCCCCCTGGAGCTCAGAGCAGGCTGCACAGGGTCAGGTGAAGGGTCAGGCAGGTGCAGGGAGGTCTTGAGGGGTGAGGTCAGGCTCTGCCCACAGGCCAGGCCGTGCTCAGCCACCCAGGGCTGGGCCAACCCACTGGGGAGGTTTACCCACCTGGTGTGTGGGCACCATCTCCCTGCCACCAGGACAGCTCCCACCTGACGCACAGCCTGGCCCGTGGAGACGCCAGGCTGCCCAGCCCTGCATGTGCCTCGGCTGGTGGTGGCCTCGCAGACCCGGGCGCTTAGCTGCTGCCGGCACTTTGGCTGAGTGCCAGGGTGCAGGGTGCCAGCTGCAAGGGTGCGGGGTGCAGCACCAGGCCTGCTGGGGGGGGCCTGGGGCTGCCACGGGAGCTGAGCGCTGCCCCGTTCTGTTCTTGCTTCTGGAACCAATTCACTCGCCCAGGCGCGCGTCGCCGGCAGCAGGGCTCCGACTGCACGTCCACCTCGGAGGAGGAGTATGGCTCCCGCCACGGCTCCCGCCACGGCTCCCCCAAACACACACGCTCCCGTGCCTCAACAGCCACGCAGACCCCTCGGGCTGGCTCCGCCCGCGCCCGGCCCCGGGCCCCCGGCCTCCGGGACACCGACGACGAGGAGGAGCCCGACCCCTACGGGTTCATCGTGCAGACGGCGGAGATCGCGGAGATCGCCAGGTGGGCGCCCTGGGCCAGGGGGTCTCCCCTGGGGGCCAAGAGCACCCCAAGGGCAGGGCTGGGCTTTCTTCCCAAATGGGCTTCACAAATGCTCTTTGGATGGATGGGAGGAGGGAGGAGGGAGGAGGGAGGAGGGATGGGTGGTCAGGTGGATGGATGGAAGGGTGGATGAAGGATGGATGGGTAGGTAATTGGGTGGATGGATGAAGGATGGATGGGTAGGTTATTGGGTGGATGGGTGGATGGGTAGTTGGATGGATGAGTGATTGGATGGGAGGATGGATAAGGGTGAGGGATAGATGGTCAGGTGGATGGAAGGGTGGATGAAGGATGGATGAGTGGATGGAGGATGGATGAGTGGATGGAGGATGGATGAGTGGATGGAGGATGGATGAGTGGATGGAGGGTGGATGAGTGGATGGACGGTGGATGAGTGGATAGAGGGTGGATGAGTGGATGGATGGGTGATGAATGGGTGATTGGATGGGAGAATGGATAAGGGTGAGGGATAGGTGGTCAGGTGGATGGATGGATGAGTGGATGGAGGATGGAGGAGTGGATGGAGGATGGAGGAGTGGATGGAGGATGGATGAGTGGATGGAGGATGGATGAGTGGATGGAGGATGGATGAGTGGATGGAGGGTGGATGAGTGGATGGAGGATGGAGGAGTGGATGGAGGATGGATGAGTGGATGGAGGGTGGATGAGTGGATGGAGGGTGGATGAGTGGATGGAGGGTGGATGAGTGGATGGAGGGTGGATGAGTGGATAGAGGGTGGATGAGTGGATGGAGGATGGATGAGTGGATGGAGGGTGGATGAGTGGATGGAGGGTGGATGAGTGGATGGAGGGTGGATGAGTGGATGGAGGATGGATGAGTGGATGGAGGGTGGATGAGTGGATGGAGGGTGGATGAGTGGATGGAGGGTGGATGAGTGGATAGAGGGTGGATGAGTGGATGGAGGATGGATGAGTGGATGGAGGGTGGATGAGTGGATGGAGGGTGGATGAGTGGATGGAGGGTGGATGAGTGGATGGAGGATGGATGAGTGGATGGAGGATGGATGAGTGGATGGAGGGTGGATGAGTGGATGGAGGGTGGATGAGTGGATGGAGGGTGGATGAGTGGATAGAGGGTGGATGAGTGGATGGAGGATGGATGAGTGGATGGAGGATGGATGAGTGGATGGAGGGTGGATGAGTGGATGGAGGGTGGATGAGTGGATAGAGGGTGGATGAGTGGATGGAGGGTGGATGAGTGGAGGGAGGGTGGATGAGTGGATAGAGGGTGGATGAGTGGATGGAGGATGGATGAGTGGATGGAGGATAGATGAGTGGATAGAGGGTGGATGAGTGGATGGAGGGTGGATGAGTGGATGGATGGGTGATGAATGGGTGATTGGATGGGAGAATGGATAAGGGTGAGGGATAGATGGTCAGGTGGATGGATGGATGAGTGGATGAAGGATGGAGGAGTGGATGGAGGATGGAGGAGTGGATGGAGGATGGATGAGTGGATGGAGGATGGAGGAGTGGATGGAGGATGGAGGAGTGGATGGATGGGTGGGTGGGTGAGGGATGGATGTCAGGTAGAGAGGTGGGTGGGTGGATGCTGATGCTCCTGGGAGGGGGGACCTCTGGTGGGAGGTGGGCATCTGCGAAGGTTTGTGTTAAAGATGTGCCCCGTGTGCAGTCATTTAGCAGAAGGCCCACGTCCAGGCCAGGGGTACAGAGAGGTGGAGGGGGGGGGGCGGTCGTTCTCAGCAGTGATCGGGCCCTGCAGGGCCTGTGGGGGGCAGGAGGGGTCCTGGCTGGGTGGTCTGGGAGCCTGAGGGAGCCGGGTGTCACTGCGGAGAGGGAGACGGGCTGACTGGTCCTGGGGCTCAGCTCCCTGGGCCGCCTACGCGGTGGGGAGGTCCCTGGCTTCTGTGTGTTTTCCTGCCTTTTCCTCTGCCCCATTCTAACCCTCATCTGAGACCCCCCCCCCTCCTGCCTCAGTTTCCCTCCCTGCAGAGCAGGGCTTGTGTGGCCTCCGTGTTCTGTGGCAGCCCTGGTATTTAGCCCATCACCGGAGGAGGAGGAGGGAGGGGGTGCCTGCATGGGAGCCCGTGGGTGTCTCTGCCCAAACTCCCTGCCCCGGTCCTGCCTCTGCCCCCCCCCCACGCCCACCTCCCCGACGTCCGGGACTTGTGCCTCCCAGGGGAGCCCTTGCCGGTGGCCAGTTGGGCGAAGTTTGGGAGGCTGCATGCCCCACTTAGCGGCTGCCCTGGGAGGTGCTCATACTTGGGAAGGTGTGGCCCGGGGAGGGAGCACCGAGTCCTCCTGCCCCCTCCCCCCCGCTGGGCAGGCTGGGAAGGCCCCACGGACCGGCCCCCTTCCCGCCGCCGCAGACTGAGCCAGACACTGGTGAAGGACGTGGCCATCCTCGCCCGGGAGATCCACGACGTGGCGGGGGACGGCGACACGCTGGGCCCCCCGGGACCCACCCGCAGCGCCTCCCTCGGCAACATGCCCAGCACCCCCGCCTCGACCATCTCTGCCCGCGAGGAGGTGAGCCGGCCGGGCCGAGGGCCGAGGGAGCCGAGGGCCCTCACGGGGGCCACCTGGGAGCACGAAGCCCAGGACCTGCCTCCATCAGGGGTGGGGGCGTCCGGGGTCCCTGAGCCCCAGGCTTGGGGTTGTGGCGGGGGGGTGCCGCTCTCTCCGGCTGACCTGCCCCCGGCCCCCCAGCTGGTGCAGCGCATCCCCGAGGCCAGCCTCAACTTCCAGAAGGTGCCGCCCGGCTCCCTGCTCTCCCGGGACTTGGACCAGAACATGAACGACCGCCGTGAGGACACCCTGGCCAACAAGACGCGGCCTCGGAACCGCGAGGAGGCAGGCAGCCCGCCCTCCCGACCTGGCCGCGCGCCCGGGGGTCCCTCAGGGCGGGGGCGGGGGGCGGGGGGGAGGAGCAGGGCTTTCTGGGGGCTGGCGCGCTGTGCTGACGCCTGGTCCCCGCAGGTGATCTTCGATAACCTCATGCTGAACCCCGTGTCCCAGCTGTCCCAGGCCATCCGCGAGAACACGGAGCACCTCGCCGAGAAGATGAAGTGAGTCCCCGAGGCTCCACTGGCGGTGGGAGCCCTGCCGGGAAGGGGGGGCCGGGGGCCCAGCCGGACACCCTCAGACCCACAGGCACATGTGCACGGTGGGGCCGGTGTCCTCCGAGGGCACACGCACACGCACACGCACACGCACACGCACACACCCGCCCACGCCTGCCGCTCCCGGACACCGACCCTGAGCCTGGGGCACCCCCGCCCCCGCCCTGACCCAGGCCAGGCAGAGACGGATGCTGGTACCAGCAGCCCAGGGCCTGCTCTGGGCCTCAGTTTCCCCTGGGGCACAGAATGGGGGTCAGGGCAGGTGCTCAGGCCCCAGTCACCATCCTGTCTGTCCCCCCGCCCCCCGGCTGGGCAGGATCCTCTTCCAGAACTCGGGGCGCGCGTGGGAGGACCTGGAGGCCCGGATCAGCGCCGAGAACGAGGTGCCCATCCTGAAGACGTCCAACAAGGTGAGCTGGGCGGCCGCGCGGGCACAGGTCAGGCCCGACCCCCGACCCCCCACCCCCGACCCCCGTCCCCCGTCCCCCAGCCCACAGGCAGGGCCCGACCCCTGTCCCCCACCCCACAGGCAGGGCCCGACCCCCGTCCCCCACCCCACAGGCAGGGCCCAACCCCCGTCCCCCACCCCACAGGCAGGGCCCGACCCCCGACCCCCACCCCACAGGCAGGGCCCGACCCCCGTCCCCCAGCCCACAGGCAGGGCCCGACCGCCGTCCCCCACCCCACAGGCAGGGCCCGACCCCCGACCCCCAGCCCATAGCCCCCAGCCCACAGGCAGGGCCCTGACCCCCAGCCCACAGCCCACAGGCAGGGCCCGACCCCCATCCACAGCCCTGGCTGCAGAGAGGCCTGGGCGCTGGCCCAGGCTGGGACCCTCGGTGGCCAGGCCCCGCCCATCAGCCTCCTCCCCCCTCTTCCAGGAGATCAGCTCCATCCTGAAGGAGCTGAGACGCGTGCAGAAGCAGCTGGAAGGTGGGTGTGGCCCAGCTGGGGTGGAGGTGAGGACCTGGGCGGAGACGCAGGATGTGGGGGGGAAGGACCCTCCCCTGACGCTGCCCTCCCCCCCCCCCCCCCCGCAGTCATCAATGCCATCGTGGACCCCAGCGGGAACCTGGACCTGCTCGCGGCAAACAGGGGCTCCGCTGGCTCCGGCCCTCTCGGGAAGGGCCAGCCGCCCACCCAGAGCCCGGCCTCACCGCCCTCGGCCCTGACCCTGAGGGGCTTCCCGCAGCGGGGCCCCTGCGGGTCCCCCGGCCTCTCGGACCCTGCCTTCCTCCCTGACTTCCTCCCGGACTCAGAGCGGTTCCTGATCTAGTGGCTGGGCCGCCCCCGTGTGCCCGTGTCCCTGCCCCCCCCCCTCGGCCCCTCCCGGCTGTGGCCCCGCACCGTGAAGACCCCCACACGTGCCATAACCCCACGGGCGGTGCCGCACCAGGCCCCCTCCGCCCCAGCCAGCACCTGCCCCCCCCCCGCCCCCCCGCCGGCCTCCTGGCCCAGCTCCTGCTGCGGCCGCTGCCAAGGGCCGGCGTCCGGGTCGTCCCGTGCCCCCTGCATCGTTGTCCTTTTTGTCTTCAGTTTTGGAGGAAAGTAGTTTGTTCCATTTCAGCAGCCTCCCCGCCTGGGGTCCTGCCGGCCTCGTGGGCTGGAGCGCGTGCTTGTCTGGCATGTCCCCGGGCGCTGGCCGGGCCGGGCAGGGGAGGGGGCATCCGTGGGTCATTCAGTGCCAAACAGGGAGCCGGAGGGGCTGGATGCCCCGGGACGCGAGGGTGCAGGCCAGGCAGGTGCCGCGCCAGCTGCCCAGGGCCCATCAGCCAGGCAGGGGCCCCAGCACTTCCCACCTTCGGTGCCAACACAGCTGCAGGCCCAAGCGTGCCGGCTCTGAGGGAGGCTGCTGGGCGGGTGGCTGCCTGGCAGGTGCACGCACATGCCCACCCCTGCTCCCCACCAGCCCGGGCACATCTGCATGTGCAGGGCCGGCCCCAGTGGTGGTGCCGGCCCCTGCTCTTGGTTCGCGGGCCTCTGGGCCAGGTGGAGGCGACTGCCGGCCAAAGTGGCTGCAGCCGGGCTCCCCGGAGCTCCCGAGGCAACATGCCGCCCCGTCCCGGACGCCGGGCATGAATGGGGCATCTACACTCGGCTCGGGCCCCACAGGCCCCGTCCTAGGGGCAGGGACAGGCCCGGGGGGCAGGTTCGTTTTCTCAGGATTCTGTTGGTGGGAACATGCCAGGCGGCCCCTCCTGGGGGCCTGTGTTTCTGGAGCCTCTAAGCCAAAGAGCTTGTTTGGGGGGCGGGGTACCCCCTTGACCTGAGTGGTGTGGGTGCGCCGGGCAGCCCCTGGCGTCTGCATGCGAGTCGATTGCCGGGGACCAACTGGGGGGGCGGGCACTGCAGCTGGACGGAGGCCACAGGGGTCGTGGCTGTTTACACTGGGCGCCCGGGCGTGGCCTGCGGCCCCCCCCCACCCCCCGATGTTTACGTGTGTGAGTGGCAGTGGGGTCCCTGCCTGGCGCCCCCCCCCAGAGCCTGTGGAGCCCCTCGGAGGAGGTGCTAGTGCTGGTCCCACCCGCATGCCCCACGCCTCGCCCGCAGTCACCGGACACGCGGTGGCCACGGGTCCCCGGCCGCCAGGCCCTCCCCGCGCACCCTCCCGGTCGCCGTACACTTTTTTATTCACAGACGCGTGTCCCCTCCGCCCCGACCCGGGGTCAGTAACTTATTGTCCGGCTTCGCGGAGGCTCCTCTGGGTTTGTCCTCAGGTGGTCTGTGGGTGTCTTTCAGAAAATGGTTATTTTATATGATTTGTCATGGAATTTGTTCTAATAAATCATTCTATCACGTGGCAGCCTCCGGCGGCGGCGCCGTGGCCTTGCTTCTCGGTGGCGGCGTGTGGCTGGACAGGGAGTGCGTGGACCCCGGTCTCCCTTCCTGGGATGGAAACTCCCATTTGACCCCCAAGCCCAGGGGACACTGCAATGCAGGGGCATCGCCACCAGGGGGCAGCCGAGGCCAGAAGGCAGAGTGGAAATTTCCAGAGATTTGCTCCTCCAAGAGAAAAGCTGTTTTATTCTAACGGGTCCAGAGGGCAACGCCCAGAGCAGTTCTCCAAAGCCAGCTGTGCTGGGGGCCCTCGGGGGAGGGGGGGCTGGCAGGGCTCTGAGCACGCCCCCTGTGCCGCCCCCCACCCGGTGCCTGCAGCCTGCGCCTTCACACCCACGGCCACCACCACCCCACCTCCAGCTGCCGGGGGACCCTGGGGCCAGAGGGACAGGCCGGTCCCTGGCTGGTGGCTCTGTTGGTTGAGCATCGTCCCATGCACCGAAAGGTTGCGGGTTCGACTCAGATCAGGGCACATGCCTAGGTGGCTGGTTCGGTCCGGTCGGGGCGTGTTCGATGTTTCTCTCCCTCTCTCTCTAAAAATCTAAAAAACATCCTTGGGTGAGGATTTAAAAAAAAATTTAAGTAAAAAAATATATTTAAAAAAAGAGGGACAAGTTGGGCTGGAGCCAGTGTCCAGCAGGCGGGGAGCCCCCAAGGCCAGTCACTCGGCCAGAAGCGCGGGAGGCACTTGCACCTCAGCAGTTCCCACGCCCTCTGTTCCCACGCCCTCTGTTCCCACGCCCTCTGTTCCCCTCACCAGCTCTGTTCCCCACGTCCCTGTTCCCCGCACCAGTCTCAGCAGCTGGGCCCTCCGACCCGGTGGAGACCTCCAGACCAGCTGCTCCCTGCTGGGCCTTATCTCCTGGCCCCGTGGCGGCCCCACAGGCACTCGGCTCCTCAGAAGACACCTTTCAGAAGTGAAAAGGAAAGATGTTACTATTCTTAGACCCAATAAATAATGTGTATGTGAAGCTTGTGACAGCTCTACAAGCCAGAAGCAGAGTGATGACCCAATAAAACACGGGCAAGGGCTCGAGCGAACAGCCAGCGGATATCCGCGAGGTCAGCCACTGCTCAGAGCCATGCACCGTCACCCCACGCGGCCAGCAGGACGGCTCCCACCGGGCGCTCACCCAGGCCGAGTAAGCAGCGTGCGCTAGCGCTGCCTGAGTGCCTGCCCCAACCCAGGAGAACTGCGTGCACACGGCCCCGGGAAGGCACCTGGGAGGGCTCCCGGCAGCCCTGTTCACACAGCGCCCCCCCCCCCATGTACCCCCCTGGCCGCCGAGAGAATGCATGTCCCCGCGCCTTTCACTTGACATAGCATCTAAGTTGGCCAGTGTTTCAGCGCTTAACACGTAACATCCCATCTTCTTCCGGCTTCCATTGTTCACGTGGAGAAGTCAGGTATGCATGTTGCCTCTTTGAGACATGTCTCTCCGTGTGGATGTTTCTGTTATTGGATTCTCAGTGGTTTAATTGACTACAGTTTGCATACAAATACCTGCTTTTATCTGTGTTGAAATCCGCAGGCCTTCGGGGGTTGGTGGCTCGGTGGCTCTCACCGGTGGCGGAAAAGCCCACGCGTGCCTTTTTCCGATTTGTCCTGCTCTGTCCCCGCCTTCCCGCCCAGGGACTCGGCCTGCACCCTGCCCTGCGTGTCTTCTGTGCTCTTCTCTCTGTTTCCGTTCAGAGTGGCTCCAGGTGGATAGGGACCCCTGTTCCTGCAGGAGAAAATGCAAATGATCTCCAGAGAAAGGCCTTGGGCTCAGGACCCCCCCCCCCCAAACCCTCGGTAAAGTCGGCCAGCAGTGACCTCACGACCAGAAGTCAGCCCACACCTGCACAGCATCACAGTGACAATGGAATAGAAAACAGGGTTTAAAAAAGGGGGAAGGAGGTAAAACATAGCTGCTTAGAGTTGGAAAAGCATCGCACGGGAAACAGTAATGAGTGGGAATAAAGCTTTTTTAAGAAACCTCAATGGGAGCGTTAGCACCTGAGACACAGCAGAGCCAAGGATTGGTCAGCTGCAGGGAAGATCGGCGGAATGACCCAGGTGCACAGCACAGGAGCGTGGAGACAAAATGGGAACAGGGGTTAGTGGGCACAGAGGGTCCTGTGACAGAACATAACATACGTGTGCGTTGAGTTCCCGAGGAGGGGGGTGGGGAGAAGAAACGCTCAGAGTTGGGAAAGACGTGCGATGGGCTGAGTTATGTCACTCCCCCTCCCCCAAAGATGCTGAAGACCAGTTCCTGTGGCTGTGAGCTTTATTGGGGGACCAGAGGCCCAGTGCACGAAATTCGTGCATGGTGGGGCATCCCTCAGACCGGCCTGCACCCTCTCCAATCAGGGACCCCTCAGGGGATGTCTGACGGCCAGTTTAGGCCCCGCAGGGATCGGGCCTAAACCAGCAGACAACCCTCTCGCAATCCAGAACCACTGGCTCCTAACTGCTCTCCTGCCTGGCTGACTCCCAAATGCCCCCCTGCTGGCCTTACCTGGTCGCCCCCCCAACTGCCCCCCTGCCGGCTTGGTCACTCCCTAACTGTTCGGAAGGAAGTCGGATGTCCGGTCACCTGGTCTAATTAGCATATTACTTTTTTTTTAAAGAGAGAGCGAGCATGCGCACACATATTACTCTTATTAGTATAGATAAGGTCCTTACAGATGATCCAGTTAAGACGAGGTCATCAGGTCCGACCCTAATCCACCGTGAGTGGTGTCCTTATAGGACGGGGCATTTGGACACCGAGACAGAGGTTGCACAGAGGGAACATGATGTGTGGACACAGGGAGAATGCCATCTGCAAGCCAGGGATGCCCGAGGGCACCAGAAATGAGGAGGGAGGCTGGGAACCAGCCCTGCTGGCACCCGGACTTGGGTCTTCTGGCCTCCAGAACTGGGACGATTTCTGTGTTTAAGTCGCCCAGGCTGTGTGGCTCTGTGACAACAGCCCTAGCAAACTAGTATATGTACCCATGGTACAGGACGCTTCAGGGACAATAAAAAATCCAAACAAGAATTTTATATTTTTAAAATACATATTTTTACTGATTTCAGAGAGGAAGGGAGAGGGAGAGAGAGAGAGAGAAACATCAAGGATGACAGAGAATCATGGATCGGCGGCCTCCTGCACGCCCCCCACTGGGGATCGAGCCCACAACCCTGGCCTGTGCCCTGACCGGGAATCCAACCGTGGCCTCCTGGTTCATAGGTCGATGCTCAGCCACTGAGTCATGCCGGCTGGTCCAAACAGGACTTGTAAAAGGAAACAACACTTAGTGTCATCATTGTCACGATGAAGGACCCCAGAGACCAAGAGAACATCCACAGAGGGAGGAGAGAGTCCCTGCTAAGCGAGGGTGGCGGATTTCCCGACAACAATCACGGAACCTGAGGACCGGGCTCCAGAGGAAAACCGCCAATTGGGAGCTCATCTAGAAAATGCCCCTCAGCCACGTAGGGAAGCTGGAGGCATTTCCACGCTCCCGAGAACAGCACGGATCCCCACGCAAGGCACCTCCGTAGGCAACCAGGACTTCTATGTCCAGCTGAAGTATGTCCAGTCGACGATAAAGGAGGCATTCCAGGAAGGAGGCCCGTGGTCGCAGAGGGAGGGTCTCAAACAAACAAACAAAACAAGGAAAGTGAGTAGACAAATTGGCAAAAGTGGGTCATTCTAAACCTACCCTGACTGATGAAGAATCATAAGGTGTATAACTCACGGGACTTAAAATAATCCTATCTAATAAAAGAGAAACATGGTAATTGGCGTACGACCGCTACCCTTCCCATTGGCTAATCAGGGTGATATGCAAATTAACTGCCAGCCAAAATGGCGGGCGGCAGCCAGGCAGCTTGAAACTAACATGAGGCTTGCTTGCTTCAGTGACGGAGGAAACCAACGTTCCCCACCTGCCTTGCCAGCCTCTGAGCCTGCAGTTTGAAACATTGTAACAAATATAGAAGCTAAACAAAACCCCAGAAACCTGCTTTCAGCGAGCTGGGATCTCAGAGCTGGAGTTATACGTTGTTTCGAATATAGAACCCAAACAAACCAGATACCTGCTTTCAGCAGCAGAGGCCTCAGAGCTGGAGCCAGAGCTAAAGCTGGACCAGAATAAAAAAAGAATAGAAAAAAAGGAGCAGTTAGGAGCTTCAGCCCTCAGCCCCTCACCCAGACTGGCCAGGCACCCCAGTGGGGACCCCCACCCTGATCCAGGACACCCTTCAGGGCAAACCAGCCAGCCCCACCCATGCACCAGGCCTCTATCCTATATAGTAAAAGGGTGATATGCCTCCCGGCACCGGGATCAGCGTGACGGGGGCAGTGCCCAAACCCCCTGATTGACCCTGCTCTGTGCATGACAGGGAGTGGCGCCGCAACCTCCCCATCGACTCTGCCTTGAGTGTGACAGGGGGCGGCGCCCCACCTCCCCACTCGGCCCTGCCCTGAGCCCAACCAGGGGCTGCACCTAGGATTGGGCCTGCCCTCTGCCACCTGGGAGCAGGCCTAAGCCAGCAGGGCGTTATCTCCCGGGGGGTCTCAGACTTCGAGAGGGCACAGGCCAGGCTGAGGCACCCTCCCTTCCCCCCGAGTGCACAAATTTTTGTGCATCAGGCCTCTAGTAATAATAATAACAGCCTTGCAGGGTTTGATAAAATCAAGGAATTACAGCCGTGGTCAGGGGTGATCACTGGGCTATGGTTTTGTAGGACATTTATTTACTTAGAAATGCGCACTAAAGTAGTTAGGAGTGAAATGTCATTGGTGTCCTCCTTTGCTTTAAGATTCCTTAGCAATGCCTGGCTGGTTTAGCTCAGTGGATAGAGCATCGGACTGTGGACTGAAGGGGTCCGGGTTTGATTCCGGTCAAGGGCACATGACCAGGTTGTGGGCTCCATCCCCAGTAGGGGGCGTGCAGGAGGCAGCCAATCAATGATTCTGTCTCATCATTGATGTTTCTGTCTCTCTCTCCCTCTCCCTCCCTCTCTGAAATCGATATATATATGAAGGTTCCGTAGCAAAAATGTCAATGAAGCAGGCGTGACAATGTCTACAGTCGTGGATTCTAAGTGGTGAGCTCGTGGGAGTCATTGCACCATCCTCGCCGATTTCCACATGTCTGAGAATTAGAAGAAAAAAAAAAAAGGAAAAAGAGGAAGTAAATTAAGAGAAGGTATTGCCACTCTTAAAACAGGCGACTCGGAACAGTAAGTGGATCCTCTAAATGCAGTTGTCCGCTTTAAGAAAAAGTCAGCAACTCAACCTAAAAATGGGCCGAGACAAAACCAGGCTCACAGGAGAGGAGGCCTGCCGGGCTGGCAAACACGGGAACATGGGACACGGGACACGGGACATGGGACACGGACATGGGACACGGACACGGGACATGGGACACGGAACACGGGACACGGACACGGGACATGGGACATGGGACACGGGACACGGACACGGGACATGGGACACGGGACACAGAACGTGGAACATGGAACACGGGACACAGAACATGGGACACAGAACACGGGACACGGACATGGGACACGGACACGGGACACGCTCAGCCTCCTTCACAATCGGCCTCACGTGGGCACTGTTTCTATTTTATTTATTTTTAAAATATTTTTTTGATGTCAGAGAGGAAGGAAGAGGGAGAGGGAGACAGAAACATCAATGATGAGCGAGAACATCGATCGGCTGCCCCACCCCTGGGATGGAGCCCACAACCCGGGCATGTGGCCCGACCGGGAACTGAACTGTGACCGCCTGGTTCCTAGGTTGACGCTCAGCCCCAGAGCCACCCGGCCGGGCGGGCCTGCCTTGTCAGACGGCCGAGGAGCCACCCAAGCGCCCTCTCCAGGTCCTGGCTGCCTCCATTTCCCAGCCTCCCTTGCAGCTAGATGCAGTCATGTGACTAAGGTCTAGATCAGGAAACCCAAGTAGGAGTGCCGGTGGGACTTCCGGGACGTCCTTGGGGTGTCCTGGACGCTCTGCTGGGACGCGGAGGTGACGGCTGAGCTCAGGCAGCCATTGTGGGGCCGTGAGGCGGCTGGGCGACCCTCAGGCACAAGTGAGAGCCGAGGGCCCGGCCCCCAAGGCCGTGGAGCCAGCACGGTGCCTCGCCCCCGAGCCCCGAGCTTGGCCAGAGTCAGGGCATCAGCCATCTCGCTGGAGCTGGTGCCTTGGGTCCCTGTGGCTGGCGCGAAGCCCAACTGACCCGCAGGCGGGCCTGGGGCGCCTCCACCTTGGGGGGTGGGCGGAGCGTGACCTCTCTCTGGAGGTGAAAGTTCTCGGCCTCCCTGTCGAGCTGGTGCGTCGGCTCCAGCTGTCAGCTGTCGGTGCCGAGCGAGATGCTCAGGACTAAGAGGAAGTAGCCGAAGGGGAAGCTGCAGGCAAGTGGAGAGGCGGCAGGGGCGGGGCGGAGGCGGCGGGGAGCCCGCCCGAGGGCTGAGGGCTGCAGTCTGCAGCTGGAGCCAAGATGGGTGCCAAGGCAGGACCCCCAGAGGTAAGTGCCCACGGGGCCGGGCCAGAGGCTGGGGTCCTCTCCTGGCCCCATGCTGCCAGCAACCCCGGCCCAGAGGGTCCCAGAGCCAGCCGCTGGGCCTGCGACCACCCGTTCCTCCCTGCTTCTGCCGGAGCCACCAGGGCCAGGGGCCCCGTGAGCTGACCGCCGGCCTCTGTGCCCATCTGGGCCCGCAGCCGCCCACGCCCTGCAGGCCAGGAGCCCTGCAGCTTCAGCCAGGACCTCTGGTGCCTGCAGGGCCCACGGCTGCCCACACGGGCTGAGGGCTCAGCTGCCCAGGGGGGAGCCAGTGGGTCATTCTCTCGCACCAGCAGGCCCCACCCAGGGACGCCCCCGGGTCCCCAGGGCTGCAGTGAGGGACTAGGTCTGCACCCGCCTAGCACCCTGGCGGCCAGCCCCCACCTCTCTCCCCCTCCCCCCCGTTCCTGTAGCTCCCAGTGGCCGAGAGGTGGGGTGGCGTGCTCTGGGGATCGGTGGCCTGGGCGGTGCCTCGGTGGCCCCATGTTCAGACGGGGCTCACCCGCCCCTGCCCGCAGGCTGTGGGGGAGGCCCCTGTGCCACGTGGTGTGGGCTCAGGGAGCCTGTCCAAGGACACCCCTGCGCCCCCCTCACCTGTCCCCCCGCCCCGGACAACACCGATGACCTCTCCTGAGAGTTAGCGAAGGCCCGATGCTGGGCCCCAAATCCTCACTGGAGGGGGTTGCAGTGAGCACCCCTAAGGCCCTGAGCTCCCCTCTGGGGGGGAGGCAGCCTGACTCTCCTCCGTAGGGCCTTCCCGGCAGGGAGGGCGCCAGCCCAGGGGACCCTGGCAGAGCCCCCGCCTCATTTTGGTTTTCAGGGTCCCCACCATCCTGAATGCTCCGGCCCCGGGCAGACAAACCCAGGTGCAGCTCCCGTGGCTGCCCCTCCCCCTGCTCAGGCCAGGGTTGACCTCAGAGGCCTCAGAGCGGAGCAGGCTGCCGGGTGCTGTGAGCTGGGTGCTGGGTGCCGGGTGCCGGGTGCTGTGAGCTGGGTGCTGGGTGCTGGGTGCAGGGTGCCGGGTGCCGGGTGCTGGGTGCTGTGCAGCCCAGGCCCCAGGCAGCAGAGCCCCTTCCCCGCCACGTCTGGGAGGGAGGGAGGCTGTGCCCCCATGAAGGTGTCAGTCTGGTGGTCCAGGGTGACCCAGTCATCACACAGCCCATCGCTGACCCCAGGAGGGTTCACTGACCCAGGGGCATCCTGTTTAGGGCGGCCTCCGAGGCCACTGTGGGGAGGGGCCCGGCTCCAGAGGGGGCTCCGCTGGCCTGGCCTCGGCCCCCTAGGGAAGCGACCACTCTGAGGACACGTCTGTTCCCAGATGCTGCAGAGGGACAGCCCGTCAGCCCCCAGCCCCCACACAGCGTCTCCAGGCCCCCGACTCAGCCCCCACCCCCCTGACAGCATGTGGGGTCCCAGCTCAGCCCCCACGGGCCTCCCTGCCTCTCCATGCGGCACCTCCCCGGCAGGACCAGGGCCCGGAGCTCTGGGTGGGGGTCGGGGTGGGGCGGAGGGGCCCAGGCCAGGCCGGAAGCAGCTATTTATAGGCCTGAGAGGAGGCTCCACTCCCAGGCAGAAGGGACTCTCACTCGGTGCGATTGTGGCTGAAACAGGAACCGAGATTCTGACACCCAGACACCCACTGAGAGGGACGTGCACGTGTGTGCGCGCACACACAGAGCCAGTTACACACAGAGCAATTACAAACACACACACAGAGCAATTACACACACACACACAGAACAATTACACACACACACACACACACAGAGCCAGTTACACACAGAGCAATTACACACACACACACACACACAGAGCCAGTTACACACAGAGCAATTACACACACACACACAGAGCAATTACACACACACACACACACACACACACAGAGCCAGTTACACACAGAGCAATTACACACATACACACAGCACAATTACACACACACACACACACAGAGCCAGTTACACACAGAGCAATTACACACACACACACAGAGCAATTACACACATACACACAGAACAATTACACACACACACACACACACAGAGCCAGTTATACACAGAGCAATTACACACACACACAGCCAGTTATACACAGAGCAATTACACACACACACACACAGAGCCAGTTATACACAGAGCAATTACACACACACACACACACACAGAGCCAGTTATACACAGAGCAATTACACACACACACACACACACAGAGCCAGTTATACACAGAGCAATTACACACACACACAGCCAGTTATACACAGAGCAATTACACACACACACACAGAGCCAGGTATACACAGAGCAATTACACACACACACACACACACACACACACACACACACACAGCTGGTCACACACACACACACAGAGCCAGTTATACCAGAGCAATTACACACACACACACACACACACACACACACACACACACAGCTGGTCACACACACACACACAGAGCCAGTTATACCAGACCAATACACACACACACACACACACACACACACACACACACACACACACACACACAGCTGGTCACACACACACACAGAGCCAGTTATACACAGAGCAATTACACACACACACACACACACACAGAGCCAGTTATACACAGAACAATTACACACACACACACACACACACAACAGATCACACACACACACAGAGCGATCACACACACACACACACACACACACACAGCCAGTTATACACAGAGCAATTACACACACACACACACAGAGCAATTACACACACACACACAACGGATCTCACACACACACAGAGCTGGTCACACACACACACACACAGCCAGTTATACACAGAGCAATTATACACACAGGCACACACAGAGCTGATCACACACACACACACACACACACACACACATAGCTGGTCACACACAGAACAATTACACACATACATACACACACATAGCTGGTCACATACACACACAAACACACACACACAACAGATCACACACACACAGAGCTGGTCACACACACACAGAGCTGGTCACACACACACAGAGCTGGTCACACACACACACACACAGCCAGTTATACACAGAGCAATTATACACACAGGCACACACAGAGCTGGTCACACACACACACACACACATAGCCGGTCACACACAGAACAATTACACACATACATACACACACATAGCTGGTCACATACACACACAAACACACACACACAACAGATCACACACACACAGAGCTGGTCACACACACACAGAGCTGGTCACACACACACAGAGCTGGTCACACACACACACAGAGCTGGTCACACACACACAGAGCTGGTCACATACACACACACACACACGTGCCCCAGTGGAAGGCCAGGGCTCCTCCAGTGCTGGGCCCGCCCTGCAGGCAGACTGCCCGGGTGGGCAGGAGCGCAGCCTCACACCCGGGGCCCCAGGCAGGAGTGGGAGGCTCGGGGGTGAGCAGGTGTCTGCAGCGTCCCCATGGTGGGGGTCCCCAGTGCCCAGCGGCCCGGGTATGTGGCCAGGATGGGGTGGCCCAGGCTGCCCTGCAGGGGCTGGGACACAGAGAGCGCCAGGGGCCAGGCAGGCACCCACAGCCACGCTGCCCCGGGGCAGAGAGGCGGGCGCGGAAGGATGGGGCTTAGGGAGGGTTCCCCCCGCCTCATAGGCCTGTGGGCAGAAGGGTGAGGACAGAGCCAGCCCTGGGGAGCCTCGGGACACCCCAACCCGAGAGCAGCGGGGCACCTGCCCCACCCCCTGGGGGGCCTGGAAGGACCGCCAGTGACCACATGGCGGCCCCATCCCTCCAACACTGGGGTTGGGCCCCCTCAGCACCTGGCTTCCCTCCCTCCCGACCCCCCAGCTGCAGGCTGGGCCTCCTGGCCTGGGGACCCTCAGTGACGCCTTCTCCGCTTGCAGGTGCTGGGAGCGCTGGCTGTGCTGGGGCTCGGGGCTGCTCTCCTCTGCCTCCTGTGGGAAGTGCCCTGGCTGACCCCCTGGGGCCAGCGACACCCCCAGGAAGGGCCGGCCGGGTCCCCGGGTTGCGGCTCCAGCCCAGCCTGGGAGCCCCTGGGAGGGGAGGCCCAGTGGCTGTGGCGAAACTCCTGCCGGTGAGTGAGCCGCGGGGGCCAGTCTCAGCCCCGGGCCACACCGCCTCCCGGGCTCCCCGCTCCTCCTGGGTCCCGAGGAGATGGCGGTGGGGCAGGAGCAGGGGCAGGGGTGGGGCAGGCCCGGCTGGACGGGCTGGAGTGGGCGGGAACGCGTGGCCTGGGTGCTCTTTGCAGCAAACACAGGGGCCACCAGGGCTCTGACCAGGCAGGTCCCACCTGGGCTGAGGTGTGGCACCTCGAGGCCCCGCCTGGGAGTGGTGTCTGCCCCGTGGACCAGCCCTTCCCCGTGGACCGGCCCTTCCCCGTGGACCGGCCCTTCCCCATGGGCCAGCCCTTCCCCGTGGACCAGCCCTTCCCCGTGGACCAGCCCTTCCCCATGGACCCTTCCCCGTGGACCGGCCCTTCCCGGTGGACCGGCCCTTCCCCGTGGGCCAGCCCTTCCCCGTGGACCAGCCCTTCCCCGTGGGCCAGCCCTTCCCCGTGGGCCAGCCCTTCCCCGTGGACCAGACCTTCCCCGTGGGCCAGCCCTTCCCCGTGGACCAGCCCTTCCCCGTGGGCCGGCCCTTCCCCGTGGGCCGGCCCTTCCCTGTGGACCGGCCCTTCCCCATGGGCCGGCCCTTCCCCGTGGACCGGCCCTTCCCCGTGGACCAGCCCTTCCCCGTGGGCCAGCCCTTCCCCGTGGGCCAGCCCTTGCCCGTGGACCAGCCCTTCCCCGTGGACCCTTCCCCATGGACCCTTCCCCGTGGACCCTTCCCCGTGGGCCAGCCCTGGCCGCCTCCCTGGCAGGCTCCTGGGTGTCACCACCCTGCAGGCTTGCTGGCTCAGCCCCGTCCGTCTGCTTGGCTGCCCCTCCCTTCACCCTTGGCCTGGCTCTGCCCTGAGCCCTGTGGGCAGCAGCCGCGAGGCTTGGCGGGCAGGGATGAGGCAGGGATGGGAGGCGGCTGGGGGCTCCTGAGCTCATGGCCCCCCTTCCCCCGCCCCCAGGCTGGTGCTCGTGGAGAGCCGCCCCCAGGACCTGCCCTTCGCAGCCGGCAGCCCGTCCGCCCAGCCCCTGGCGCAGGCCTGGCTGCAGCTGCTGGACGCCGCGCAGGAGAGCGTCCACATAGCCTCCTACTACTGGTCGCTCACCGGCCAGGACATCGGGGTCAACGACTCCTCTTCCCAGCTGGTGCGCCCCCCCTCCCTGCCCCCCCACAGCGAGCCAGGGCCCAGCAGTGTGACTGCTGTGGGGGGTCAGGGGGGCCCTGGGGAAGGCCTGGGTCCTCCCTCTGGGGGCGGCAGAGGGCCAGCTGGGTGACCGCTCCCCGCCCGGTTGCAGGGAGAGGCCCTTTTGCAGAAGCTGCTGCAGGTGCTGGGCAGGAACGTGTCCCTGGCCGTGGCCACCAGCCACCCGACGCTGGTCAGGAACTCCTCCGACCTGCGGGTCCTGGCAGACCGAGGTAGGGGCCTGCCCGCACCTTCCGCCCGGGGCGGGGAGGGGCCGAGCTGGCTGGGCCGTGGACAGGGACACCGGAGCTGCGGGGGGCGGGGGGCGGCGGGAAGACACCCAGAGCTTCCCAGCCCAGGCGCCGGGAGGGGGAGCGCAGAGCTTCATGGGACCCGGCTGTGACAGAGCCAGAGGGTCATCGCCACGGGCGCAGCACAGGGGCCGGGTCCCGGTCCTGCCGAACCCAGCCGCTCTGACGGGGGGCGGGCTCCGTGGGCAGCAGGAGGCGGGCGGCAGAATTGGTACAAGGAGGCTCAGGAGCCAGGCTGCCCTGCGGAGCTCCCGGGCCAGCCAATGCCTCAGTTTCCCCGCCTGTAAAAGGGGGGCGACAGGGGTGTCGGCCGAGCGGGACTGTTGGGAGGGGAAGCGTGGAGCCAGCCGGCAGACGGAAGCTGACCCGCTGCCCCGGCTCGGCCAGGTGCCCAGGTGCGCTCCGTGCCCATGGGGCGCCTCACCGGCGGCGTCCTGCACTCCAAGTTCTGGATCGTGGACGGGCGGCACGTCTACGTGGGCAGCGCCAACATGGACTGGCGGTCCCTGACGCAGGTGAGTCCCGACCTGGCCCTACCCGCCCTCCGGAAAGGGGGTGAGTGGCCACGCCCATAACCTCACCCCCGTGGGCCCCCTGAGTCTGACCCCGAAGTTACAGACGCCACGCGGCCCCCAGTTCTGCTGCACAATCTATTTCTTGAGTGGGGTTTGTTGTTGTTAATCCTCACCCGAGGGTGTTTTCATTGCTTTTCAGAGAGAGAGTGGAAGGGAGGGAGGGGGAGAGAGAGAGAGAGAGAGAGAGAGAGAGAGAGAGAGAGAGAGAGAGCGCCCAACCGGGGGCAGGAAGCGAACCCATGGCCCTTTGGTGCGCAGGGCGACGCTCCAACCACGGGGCCCGCCGGCCAGGGCTGTGGAACCTCACTTAACTGGTGCCTCCATCCAGGCAAACACGCAGACAGCACGGCCTGGGCCCTTGTAGGAAAATCGACGCATTCACGCCGTCAAACGCGGCTGGACCCTGAGGGGGAGCGTGATCCTCCTTCCCGCTTTACCGTTTCCGGGGCGTTTCGGAAGGAAACCTGTGTGGCCTCAATCCTTGGAAGCAACGTTCAAGGCACACAGGGACCCGCGGGCACCCCACTCCGCGGGCACCCCACTCCGCGCTCCCAGCACCCTGTCTGTTAGGATTCCTCCTGGCGATGCGGAGTGGGGGGGCTGCTGGCAGGGGGGGCGCACCCCTGTCCTCGGGCCTCCTCCCACAGCCGCTCGCCCGCAGGTGAAGGAGCTGGGGGCGGTGGTGCTCAATTGCAGCCGCCTGGCCCGGGACCTGGAGAAGACCTTCCAGACCTACTGGGTGCTGGGGGCGCCCCGGGCTGTGCTCCCCAAGCACTGGCCTCACAACTTCTCGTCCCACATCAACCACTTCCAGCCCCTGCGGGCCCGCTTCGATGGGGTGCCCACCACAGCCTACTTCTCGGTAAGAGCGCCGCCTGGACCCACAGGGCCGGCCCCGCCCTGGCTGGCCCCACGGTCCCCACGCACCTGCGGGGTCCTGGTGGGGGAGTGGGGGCGCCAGTGGGCTGTGTCTGGGGGAGGGCAGGCGCAGGCAGTGCCAGGGGAGGCAGCTATCAGCACCCACAGGAGACAGGCGGCCTGAGAGGTGTCTGGGGGGACTCCAAACAGGGGAGGGGGGAGGGGAGGTTGTGGGGCCAGCTCATCCCGCCGTCCTGTCGCTCTGTGAGTCAGAAGGAAGCCCCGCGGCCGGCCATGCCCCCAGCAGATGCCCTCAGCCCCGGGGCTGGTCCAGAGCAGAGACCTGGCGTCAGGGCGGGGACGTGACCCTGGACAAGGGGTTGCCCTGGGCAGGTGGGAAGCCTGGCCTGGACAGGGCCCCTCAGCCCCTCCCGTCCCTCTAGGCAGCGCCCCGTCATCCTCCTGGACCCCAAATCCTGCAGGGTGGCTGCAGGGAGGGCTCCCAGGTCCAGGAGCCGAGTGGTTCCGAGCAGCGGGCAGCGCCCTCAGGGACCTCTCCCCCCGCCCCCCAACAGGCCTCGCCGCCTGCGCTCTGCCCCTGCGGCCGCACGCGGGACCTGGACGCGCTGCTGGCGGTGATGGGGGCGGCCCGGAGGTTCCTCTACGTCTCGGTGATGGACTACTTCCCCACCACGCGCTTCAGCCGCCCGCCCAGGTGGGTGGGAGCCTGCGGCTCCGGAGGGGAGACCCGCTCTGCCCACGGCAGCCTGGCACGCCCCCTCCGGCCAGGGCCTTTCGGGCGGGGCCCAGTTGGCCCAAGGACCTTGACCTTCCGCTCCCGCAGGTACTGGCCAGTGCTGGACAACGCGCTGCGGGAGGCGGCCTTCGGCCGGCACGTGCAGGTGCGCCTGCTGGTCAGCTGCTCGCTGTACACGGACCCCAGAATGTTCCCCTACCTGCGGTCCCTGCAGGCCTTCAGCAACCCCGCGGCCAACGTGTCCGTGGACGTGGTGAGGACCCAGTCCCCAGCGGACGGCCTCCCCCCTCCCCCTCCCCGCCCCCTCCCCCCTTCCCTCCCTCTTCCCCCTCCTCCCCCTGTCCCTCCTCCCTACCCCCTCACACTCCCTCTCTGTCCCCAAAGAAAGTCTTCATCGTGCCTGTGGGGAATCACTCCAACATCCCGTTCAGCAGAATGAGCCACAGCAAGTTCATGGTCACGGAGAAGGCGGCCTACATAGGTGAGCCCGGGGCAGGTCTGTGGGCAGGGCCAGGCCTGGGCCCGCAGACCCTTGTCTGAGAGGGGCCCCTGTGAGTGGGGGGACACACAGAGGCCACAGACCCACGGAGGGGGGCGGGGGGGCGTGGCTCTCAGACCAGAGGGTCTCCGTGCAGCTCCGAGGGCAGGAAACCAGCCCCGTGATCCCGTCCCCCGGGGCTGGGCCAGGCCAGGCGCCAGCATCGCTCCTGCACCCCCTCCAGGCACCTCCAACTGGTCGGAAGATTACTTCAGCAGCACGTCGGGCGTGGGCCTGGTGGTCAGCCAGCGGGCCTCCGGGCCCCGGCCCCGGCTGAGCTTGGTGCAGGAGCAGCTGCGGCAGCTGTTCGAGCGAGATTGGAGCTCCCGCTACGCCGTGGGCCTGGACGGACAGGCCCAGGGCCAGGACTGCGTGTGGCAGGGCTGAGGCCCAGCTCCCGGCCAGCACAGCTTCTGGTGGGCACCGCCCCCACCCCCAGGCCTCCCGGTCTGTCCCCCCATCTGGGCTCCAAGCAGCTCCTTTCCCACAAGCCCTGGTCAGGGTCGAGACTGCCCAATGCCCAGTGTTGTGAACTGTTTGTTCTCCTGTTGTCCAAATACAGGCCCTCTAACCCCCACCTCCTCCAGGGAGCCCTCCAGGATGCCTCTTAATTCCCACAGAACTGCAATCCTGACCCAGAAGTGGGGCCTTCAGAGTATGTGTGTCTCCTGGTCTGTGTGGGTCTAGCCCGTGGCCGGAGTCCAAATCCCGACCCTGTGAGGAGCCCCAGTCCCCATGGCAGCCGGGCCGTGCGGGCGGCGTGTCTGCATGGAGCCACTGACTCCCCTCAGTGCCCAGCCCCCAGGAACCCGGGCATTGGTATTTGCCAGAGCCGTTGGCTGGGGGTGGGGGAGCAGGAACAGATGGACTGGTCCCCCGTGACCACCAGGTATGTCCTGGGCAGTTCCTGGTGTGGCAGCGGGACCCAGACCTGTGGGTGGGGCTGGAGGGGGAGGCGGGACCCAGACCTGTGGGTGGGGCTGGAGGGGGAGGTGGCCCAGGCCTGTGTGTGTGGGGGTGGGGGGGTAGAGTGAGGAGGACCTGACTGAGCTGGGGGAGGGTGGCCCGCTGGGACGGCCTGGACGCACCCTATCCCGGAACCGGAACCGCCTGCACCTGGGCTGCAGAGGCAGGGTCTGCGTTCGGTTCCAGCCCTTCGGATCGGACGCCTGTCCCACCGCCCGGCGGAGTCCCCGGTCACCGAGGCTGGATGGCGCTTGGGGCTGGCTCAGGGGCCCAGGGGCAGCGGACGCTGAGGAAGTGAGGAGACACCGGGGTCCCGCTCCCCCACACCGGGGGTTGGCCCTTCCTGCCCCCCAAGTCCGTGCTGCCCCTGGGGAGCTGGGGGTCGGGTGGGACGCTCAGACACCAGCATCCTGCCTGTGAGGAGGTGCTCCCAGAGCCCACCTGACGCCCACCACGGGCACGGACCTGCGGGGGTGCCGGGACCCCCACAGCCTGCAGGGCAGCGGGCGGCTGGGGCTGGTCGGTGTGTGAGCTGCACTGACCGAGCGGGGCCAGGAGCGGACACCACCCACCCCACCTGCTGCCCAGGCCTGTCCACCCCATCCTGGGGCCTCAGCCAGCCCAGGCCTTGCCCTCTGGTCTGAGGGCCCCACCCCAGTGGCCGCCTGGATGGCAGAGCCCCTCCCCGGAGCCCAGATGGATGAGGATTGGGAGATGCGGGGGGGGGGGTGGAGGGGGGAAGGGGGCTCCCTAATGTGGCCCCTTCTGGGAGTGCCACCTCCTGGAACCCCCTCCTGTGGAGCCCCAAGGGGAACCTGTCCTTCCTTGTAACCAATACAGTGCACACAGGGGGGCGGGACTGAGGGGGGGGCAGCCAGGAGGGCCCCCCCTTGCCCAGGGGCAGTGAACGCTGCCGGTAGGAACCAGGCCCGTGTGCCCGCGGGCGAGGACCCGATGCTGCCAGCTGCTTGTCAGTTCGGAAGCAGCTTCTTGCTGTCCAGCCCGGAGCGGCCCGCAGCCCTCCCCCCCCCCGCCCCCCCGCCCCGCCACCTGGGTCCCAGCCCCCGGGACCTGCGGAGGGGCGTGGGCTGGCCTTCCCCCCAGACACTGGGAGATGGTAAACGTGTGATGTCTACCCCGCGAGCTGTGGTGGTTTCTCACACGGTGCACATAACACGCACACGGGAGGCGGTCATGCTGGTCAGCATCGTAGGCCTTGATCCCGGGGTCCGGGAGGGGTGGGGGGTGAATCCCTGAGCCAGGCAGCCCCACCCATGTTCCCAGAGGCCTGCCCTGGCTGGGCGGGGGCGGGGGGCCAGGAGCCTGCGGGTGCAGCCTCGCTTGCCTGCAGGAGGAAGGCCCACCGAGCTCGTCTTCATGCCCCCCACTCAGGAGGCGCTCAGGGACCTGCTGTCAGCTCCCCTCCAGGGGGTCCCAGTCCCCCAACCTGGATGACCCGTCCCACCCCCCACGGGCAGGGACCCGGCATCCTCCGACCTGACCTCATGTCCCTGTGGACGCTGCCTCCTGCCATCCCAGGGCCTGGGGGGCGGGCAGTCTGGGGAGCAGCAGTCCCCGGGGGGGCATAGAGCCCAGCTCCTGCCCCCGCACCCACAGCCAGGGCAGCAGCATCCCCTCCAACGCCCGGCCATGGGGGCCAGCTCCTCCGAACACAGCAGGCCCGGGAGCCGGGAGCCGGGAGCCCGGACCACTGTGGGAGCCCCCTAACCCCCCCCCACACACAGCTGGGCTTGCTGCGCGGGGGAGGGCGCTAGGGCAGGCAAGCTTCCGAGATGGTCCCCCTCCCCGTCGTGGCCTGGGACCCTCTGGCGGGTGGGGACATGTAGCCCCAGGCCACCACCTCTCGGTCTCCCAGGAGGGTCTGCGCGGCAGAGGGCTCCATGGACAACCCCGGGACCAGCAGTGTGTGTTGGTGGTGGGGGGCGGGGGAACGGACCTTGGGACGCGCTTCCGGAACAAAAGCCCTCGCAGTCGCACCGTGGGCGCATCACCTCCTTTATTGCCTGGCGGGGAACAGCGGGCGGAGTCGGCAGGGCACGGCGAGGGGCTGGGGCGCGCGGGGACCCCCCGCTGGCTCACACCCACAGCCAGCATCTGGCACCGCCCTCCTGCTGGGGTCTGCGCGGGTCCCAGGGAGCGCCCCAGGCTGCGGAGGGGGGGGCGGCCAACAACGGAGGGAGCTGGTTACACGATCTGCGAGCGGGCAGCGGGGTTCCCAGGGATAGGGGGGACTCTGTCTGCAAGGAGGAAGCTGGAGGAGCCAGGTGCAGCGCAGGGGAGGCCACGCCCACCCTCGACCCCGCCCACGCGCACCGAGGCCACGCCCACCCCGGCCGCGCCCACCTGCAGCCACGCCCATGCGCACACCGTGGCCACGCCCACACCACACCACAGCCGCGCGCCAGGGCCATGGCCACGGCCACGTGCGCAGCCAGCAGAGCCCGGCAGGGCGTGAGCGCAGGTCCCCATCCGATCAGCCCTCCAGCCACGCCTTCGGGAGCGCCCGCCCCGCGTGGCCCTGCGGCGGACACGTGCGCCTCTGTCCCCCGGAAAGTCGCGCTGCGGCCTCACTGGGTCTGGGGCGCGGGCGCGGGCTGGGCACCGGCCTCCCTGCTCGGCTCCGGCCTGGCTGCCTCCGTCCCGGCCTTGGGCGTCGCCGTGGCGCTGGGGGCCGGCCGGGCGCCTGCAGCCCCCGCGGGCTCCCCGGGCTCCCCCTCCTTGTCCTCGGCGGAGAAGCTTTCTCGGGCATCGAAAAACGTGAGCGCCTCTTCCTGGGGCTTGGCCTCCGCCGGGCCCGGCTCGTCCCCAGCGCTCTCGCTCTTCCTGCTGGGGGCCGAGGAGAACCCTAACCTGGGGAATCGGAACCAGCCCGCCTTCTCCGGCTTCTTGGGCAGCTCGGCCGCCGGGCGGGCCTCGGGCTGCGTTTGGACCGGAGCGGGTGTTGGTTCCTCTTCTGTGGCTGCGGTGCTGGTGTCCTCGGCCGCCGAGGAGGAGAACCCGATGCTCGGAAGCCAAAACCGGAACCGCCCGGAGGACCGTTTGCTTTCCGGCTTCTCCCCGGCAGCCCCGTCTCCCTCTCGGGCTTCTTCAGGGGGGAATTCGAGGATTTCCGCGGGCTCCTCGTCGTCGAAGCCGCTGTCTGCAGGCTGGGGGCCCGAGCTCCCTTCCGACGTGGCCGTCTGCGGTCCCTCGTCGGTGCCAGAGGAAATGATTTCAAACGTCTCTGTGTCGGGCTGCCGGGCTCCAGGCCCCCGGTCAGCTCCCAGGGCCGCACGGTCACCTTGGGAAGCGGCTTGGCTGCCCTGAGTGACCACCTGCACCTGGGCCCGCAAGGGGCTCTCAGGGACCTTCCCCTTGAGCAAGGAGAACCCATAGGAAGGCGTCTGGACCTCGGAGGCTGGGATCTCTGACTCCCGGACGATCTGAGTGGAGCCAGCCTGGGGTCCCGGCCAGTCAGCAGGCTCTGCCAGGACCCTGCTGTGTATGGTGACCTCCCGGCTCTCCACCCGGGCACCTTGAATGTGGACTCTGACCTTGGAAATGGGGCCGGCCTCCGCGGGGAGGTCCCAGGCCACGGGCTGCTGCTCGGGGCCCACAGCGCCGGCCTGCAGGAGGCTCACGCCCCACACCCCAGGGTGCTCCTTGCTCAGGGCCAGATCCAGGCTGCTGTCGGGGCACCACACCTCTCGCACAGCCGGGGGGATGAAGATGTCGGCCTCGCAGCTGGGGGCGGGGAAGGTGAACCTGGGCACCTTTAACTTGGGGAACTTGACAGTGAGCACAGAGTCCTCCCAGACCCGACCCACGATGGAGATTTGGGCTGGCACGTCTGTCCTCGAAGCCTTCAGTCTGAGAGGGCCTTCCGGTGGGGTAGACGGGTGCTCAGCGCTCCCTGCCCCTCTGGCAGGAGCTTGGGTTTCTGAAAGTCTCCCTCCAGGCATCTGAAGGGAAAGGGGGCCTTCGCCGGGACCCACCCGGGCCTGGGAAGTGGGAGGCTCATCGGGGGACATGCTGGCAGGAGGCAGGTGCAGCTCCGAGCCTGGGGCTGGGCTGTGCAGACCTCCCCTGAGAGCTTCCGCTGCCTCCGCCTCCGCCTCCGCCTCTGCCTCTGGGGGCGATGGGGCCACGGCTGCCTCCGCCTCTGACCCAGGAGCACAGACCCCTGGACTCTTGGCTGCAGCGGGGGCCTCCCCTTCCCGCGGTGCCCCCTGCCCCCCCTGCTCCTTCGAGGAGCGCCAGAAGCTGGGCAGGCGGAGCGAGGGCATCCTGAACCAGCTGTCCTGCAAGCTGGCCCGCTCGGCTCCGGCTGCCACGTCGCCCACGGGCACCCCCCCTGCAGCCATGGCGGATGTCCCAGCACTGCCCGCGGGCTCCTCCGTGCCCCTGGACATGGAGACGCCTGCAGGTGGCAGCGGAGTGGCTGAGCCCAGGAACACTGTGGCTTCCTCAGAGTCCAGGACCTGTGTGGGGCTGCGAGGGGAGGGGGCACCCTCCAGGGCGCGGGGCTCTCCCTCGGCCTCGGCTGCCACTGCCACTGAAAACCGGAACTTCGGTCGATGGAATTTAGGAAAAGTCACGCGGCCATAAGACGTGTGAACCCGGGGGTCCGCAGGGCCAGGGCAGCTGTCAGTTTGGGACGAAGGAACGGGCTCCCAAGATGGGAGGTCGGCAGCACTTGGGGCGCCGAACTGGGGCGCACCCCCCTTGGACTCAGAGAGGGTTTCCCGAAGCACCTCTGGAGAGACGCTGGCTCTGGGGAGAGACACCTGGCACTTCGTACGTGTGGCGTCCTCCCAACCCGCGTCGCCCGTGGAAACAGAATGATCAGCTGAGTCAACAGCTGTACGCACTTTGTCAGGAGAGGAAGTCACTTCTGCAGCGGTGGCACCTCCGCGGGCGTGCGCCGACACCGAGTACGTCTTACTGGATGATGGTCGGAAGAATGGCATGCTGACCTTGGGCATCTTGAACTTGCTCTCTCGGGTGGCCACCTCCTTGTCCTCCAGGCCAATGGCACCCACCACCTTGGCGTGTGGCTCCTGGATAGCCACCTCCACACAGGACGGCGACACTTCAGTGTCAGGAGGGGTCACCTCCCCTTTGGCGCATTTAAGGTCCAGTTTTGGCCCCTTGATGTCCACCTTGGGCACCTTGATGCTGGGCATCTGCATCTTGGGCAGGTGGCCTTTGATCCTGGCCCCTTCTACTTTGCCCTTCAACTCCCCCAGCATCACCTCTCCCTCCTGCACGGGGACCTCCACCTCTCCCCCGGGGAGCTCGAGGTCAGGAGAGGGCAGGTGGATGCTGCCTTCTGGGCCTTGAATCTCACCTCCTACGAGTGGGAGAGTGGCCGTCCCTGTGGTGTTGGACATGGACACGTCCACTGATGTTCCCCAATCCTTGCTTGGTGGAGATGCACCGAAGGAAGGCATCTTGAACTTGGGCATCTTGAACTTGCTGTCTTTGGTAGCCACTGCCTTATCCCCCAGGACAATGTCTCCCTCCAGCTTGGAGCCATCAGCCTGGATTTCAACTTCCACACTGGGCACGGACACCTCCAAGTCAGGGGCAGTCACCTCACCTTTCAGGTCGAGTTTGGGCCCCTGGATGTCCACCTGGGGGCCCTTGAAGTCTACTTTGGGCATCTTCATGCTGGGCATGTGCACCTTGGGCATGTGCCATTTGCTGCCAACTGCAGAGGCCGATCCATGGAGCTCTCCCTCAGGCAGGTGACCCTCGGGGAGCTTCACTCCCAGCTCTCCTGTCTTGATGTCCACGTCGGCAGATGGCAGCTCGATACTGAGGTCCCTGGCCTTGACGTCAGACTGGATGGAGGGCAGGGACACGTCCACTGAGGCCTCCATGGACTTGCCTGGCCCAGACATCCCGAAGGAAGACATCTTGAACTTGGGCATCTTGAACTTGCTGTCTTTGGTGGCCACCTCCGTGTCCCCCAGAACGATGTCTCCCTCCAGCTTGGCGCCTGGAGCCTGAATGTCCACCTCCACACTGGGCAGCGAAACATCCATGTCGGGGACGGTCACCTTCCCTTTGGCGCCCTTCAGGTCCAGCTTGGGCCCCTTGATGTCCACCTGGGGGGCCTTGACGTCTACTTTGGGAATCTTCACGCTGGGCATCTGCACCTTGGGCATGTGGCCCTTGAACGTGGCCCCTTCTGCTTTGCCCTTCAGTTCTCCAAGCTTCACTTCTCCCTCGGGGACGGTCACCTCCCCTTTGGCGCCCTTCAGGTCCAGTTTGGGCCCCTTGATGTCCACCTGGGGGCCCTTGAAGTCTACTTTGGGCATCTTCACGCTGGGCATGTGCACCTTGGGCAGGTGCCCTTTGAGTCCAACTCCGGAGGAGGGTTCCTGGAGCTCTCCCTCGGGCAGGTGGCCCTTCGGGAGCTTCACTCCCAGCTCTCCTGTCTTCACGTCCACGTCGGCAGATGGCAGGTCAATGCTAAGGTCACTGGTCTTGATGTCAGTCTGGATGGAGGGCAGGGACACGTCCACTGAGGCCTCCATGGGCTTTCCTGGCCCAGACGTGCCGAAGGAAGGCATCTTGAACTTTGGCATCTTGAACTTGCTGTCTTTGGTGGCCACCTCCGTGTCCCCCAGAACGATGTCTCCCTCCAGCTTGGCGCCCAGAGCCTGAATGTCCACCTCCACACTGGACAGCGAAACCTCCATGTCGGGGACGGTCACCTCCCCTTTGGCGCCCTTCAGGTCCAGCTTGGGCCCCTTGATGTCCACCTGGGGGCCCTTGAAGTCTACTTTGGGCATCTTCATGCTGGGCATGTGCACCTTGGGCAGGTGCCCTTTGAACCCCATTCCGGAGGAGGGTCCCTCGAGCTCTCCCTCAGGCAGGTGGCCCTCCGGGAGCTTCACTCCCAGCTCGACTGTCTTGATGTCCACGTCGGCAGACGGCAGCTCGAAACTGAGGTCCCTGGCCTTGACGTCAGACTGGATGGAGGGCAGGGACACGTCTGCCCCAGCCTTTGGCAGGGACAAGTCCACTGAGGCCTGCATGGACTTGCCTGGCCCAGACATCCCGAAGGAAGGCATCTTGAACTTGGGCATCTTGAACTTGCTGTCTTTGGTGGCCACCTCCGTGTCCCCCAGAACAATGTCTCCCTCTAGCTTGGCGCCCGGAGCCTGAATGTCCACCTCCACACTGGGCAGCGAAACCTCCATGTCGGGGACGGTCACCTCCCCTTTGGCGCCCTTCACGTCCAGCTTGGGCCCCTTGACGTCTACTTTGGGCATCTTCACGCTGGGCATCTGCACCTTGGGCATGTGGCCCTTGAACGTGGCCCCTTCTGATTTGCCATTCAGTTCTCCAAGCTTCACTTCTCCCTCGGGGACGGTCACCTCCCCTTTGGCGCCATTCATGTCCAGTTTGGGCCCCTTGATGTCCACCTGGGGGCCCTTGAAGTCTACTTTGGGCATCTTCACGCTGGGCATGTGCACCTTGGGCAGGTGCCCTTTCAGTCCAACTCCGGAGGAGGGTTCCTGGAGCTCTCCCTCGGGCAGGTGGCCCTCCGGGAGCTTCACTCCCAGCTCTCCTGTCTTCACGTCCACGTCGGCAGATGGCAGGTCAATACTAAGGTCACTGGTCTTGATGTCAGTCTGGACGGAGGGCAGGGACACGTCCACTGAGGCCTCCATGGGCTTTCCTGGCCCAGACGTGCCGAAGGAAGGCATCTTGAACTTGGGCATCTTGAACTTGCTGTCTTTGGTGGCCACCTCCGTGTCCCCCAGAACGATGTCTCCCTCCAGCTTGGCGCCCGGAGCCTGAATGTCCACCTCCACACTGGGCAGCGAAACCTCCATGTCGGGGACGGTCACCTCCCCTTTGGCGCCCTTCAGGTCCAGCTTGGGCCCCTTGATGTCCACCTGGGGGCCCTTGAAGTCTACTTTGGGCATCTTCATGCTGGGCATGAGCACCTGGGGCAGGTGCCCTTTGAACCCCATTCCGGAGGACGGTCCCTCAAGCTCTCCCTCAGGCAGGTGGCCCTCCGGGAGCTTCACTCCCAGCTTGCCTGTCTTGATGTCCACGTCGGCAGACGGCAGCTCGGTACTGAGGTCCCTGACCTTGACGTCAGACTGGATGGAGGGCAGGGACACGTCTGCCCCAGCCTTTGGCAGGGACACGTCCACTGAGGCCTGCATGGACTTGCCTGGCCCAGACATCCCGAAGGAAGGCATCTTGAACTTGGGCATCTTGAACTTGCTGTCTTTGGTGGCCACCTCCGTGTCCCGCAGAAAGATGTCTCCCTCTAGCTTGGCGCCCGGAGCCTGAATGTCCACCTCCAAACTGGGCAGCGAAACCTCCAGGTCGGGGACGGTCACCTCCCCTTTGGCGCCCTTCATGTCCAGCTGGGGCCCCTTGACGTCTACTTTGGGCATCTTCACGCTGGGCATCTGCACCTTGGGCATGTGGCCCTTGAACGTGGCCCCTTCTGCTTTGCCCTTCAGTTCTCCAAGCTTCACTTCTCCCTCGGGCACGGTCACCTCCCCTTTGGCGCCCTTCAGGTCCAGTTTGGGCCCCTTGATGTCCACCTGGGGGCCCTTGAAGTCTACTTTGGGCATCTTCACGCTGGGCATGTGCACCTTGGGCAGGTGCCCTTTGAGTCCAACTCCGGAGGAGGGTTCCTGGAGCTCTCCCTCGGGAAGGTGGCCCTCCGGGAGCTTCACTCCCAGCTCTCCTGTCTTCACGTCCACGTCGGTAGATGGCAGGCCAATGCTAAGGTCACTGGTCTTGATGTCAGTCTGGATGGAGGGCAGGGACACGTCCACTGAGGCCTCCATGGGCTTTCCTGGCCCAGAGGTCCCGAAGGAAGGCATCTTGAACTTGGGCATCTTGAACTTGCTGTCTTTGGTGGCCACCTCCGTGTCCCCCAGAACGATGTCTCCCTCCAGCTTGGTGCCCGGAGCCTGACTGTCCACCTCCACATTGGGCAGCGAAACCTCCATGTCGGGGATGGTCACCTCCCCTTTGGCGCCCTTCAGGTCCAGCTTGGGCCCCTTGATGTCCACCTGGGGGGCCTTGACGTCTACTTTGGGCATCTTCACGCTGGGCATCTGCACCTTGGGCATGTGGCCCTTGAACGTGGCCCCTTCTGCTTTGCCCTTCAGTTCTCCAAGCTTCACTTCTCCCTCGGGGACGGTCACCTCCCCTTTGGCGCCCTTCAGGTCCAGTTTGGGCCCCTTGATGTCCACCTGGGGGCCCTTGAAGTCTACTTTGGGCATCTTCACGCTGGGCATGTGCACCTTGGGAAGGTGCCCTTTGAGTCCAACTCCGGAGGAGGGTTCCTGGAGCTCTCCCTCGGGCAGGTGGCCCTTCGGGAGCTTCACTCCCAGCTCTCCTGTCTTCACGTCCACGTCGGCAGATGGCAGGCCAATGCTAAGGTCACTGGTCTTGATGTCAGTCTGGATGGAGAGCAGGGACACGTCCACTGAGGCCTCCATGGGCTTTCCTGGCCCAGACGTGCCGAAGGAAGGCATCTTGAACTTGGGCATCTGGAACTTGCTGTCTTTGGTGGCCACCTCCGTGTCCCCCAGAACGATGTCTCCCTCCAGATTGGCGCCCGGAGCCTGAATGTCCACCTCCACACTGGGCAGTGAAACCTCCATGTCGGGGACGGTCACCTCCCCTTTGGCGCCCTTCAGATCCAGCTTGGGCCCCTTGATGTCTACCTGGGGGGCCTTGACGTCTACTTTGGGCATCTTCACGCTAGGCATCTGCACCTTGGGCATGTGGCCCTGGAACGTTGCCCCTTCTGCTTTGTCCTTCAGTTCTCCAAGCTTCACTTCTCCCTCGGGGACGGTCACCTCCCCTTTGGCGCCCTTCAGGTCCAGTTTGGGCCCCTTGATGTCCACCTGGGGGCCCTTGAAGTCTACTTTGGGCATCTTCACGCTGGGCATGTGCACCTTGGGCAGGTGCCCTTTGAGTCCAACTCCGGAGGAGGGTTCCTGGAGCTCTCCCTCGGGCAGGTGGCCCTCCGGGAGCTTCACTCCCAGCTCTCCTGTCTTCACGTCCACCTCGGCAGATGGCAGGCCAATGCTAAGGTCACTGGTCTTGATGTCAGTCTGGATGGAGGGCAGGGACACGTCCACTGAGGCCTCCATGGGCTTTCCTGGCCCAGACGTGCCGAAGGAAGGCATCTTGAACTTGGGCATCTTGAACTTGCTGTCTTTGGTGGCCACCTCCGTGTCCCCCAGAACGATGTCTCCCTCAAGCTTGGCGCCCGGAGCCTGAATGTCCACCTCCACACTGGGCAGCGAAACCTCCATGTCGGGGATGGTCACCTCCCCTTTGGCGCCCTTCAGGTCCAGCTTGGGCCCCTTGATGTCCACCTGGGGGGCCTTGACGTCTACTTTGGGCATCTTCACGCTGGGCATCTGCACCTTGGGCATGTGGCCCTTGAACGTGGCCCCTTCTGCTTTGCCCTTCAGTTCTCCAAGCTTCACTTCTCCCTCGGGGACGGTCACCTCCCCTTTGGCGCCCTTCAGGTCCAGTTTGGGCCCCTTGATGTCCACCTGGGGGCCCTTGAAGTCTACTTTGGGCATCTTCACGCTGGGCATGTGCACCTTGGGCAGGTGCCCTTTGAGTCCAACTCCGGAGGAGGGTTCCTGGAGCTCTCCCTCGGGCAGGTGGCCCTCCGGGAGCTTCACTCCCAACTCTCCTGTCTTCACGTCCACGTCGGCAGATGGCAGGTCAATACTAAGGTCACTGGTCTTGATGTCAGTCTGGATGGAGGGCAGGGACACGTCCACTGAGGCCTCCATGGGCTTTCCTGGCCCAGACGTCCCGAAGGAAGGCATCTTGAACTTGGGCATCTTGAACTTGCTGTCTTTGGTGGCCACCTCCGTGTCCCCCAGAATGATGTCTCCCTCCAGCTTGGCGCCCGGAGCCTGAATGTCCACCTCCACACTGGACAGCGAAACCTCCATGTCTGGGACGGTCACCTCCCCTTTGGCGCCCTTCAGGTCCAGCTTGGGCCCCTTGATGTCCACCTGGGGGCCCTTGAAGTCTACTTTGGGCATCTTCATGCTGGGCATGAGCACCTGGGGCAGGTGCCCTCTGAACCCCATTCCGGAGGACGGTCCCTCAAGCTCTCCCTCAGGCAGGTGGCCCTCCGGGATCTTCACTCCCAGCTCGCCTGTCTTGATGTCCACGTCGGCAGACGGCAGCTCGATACTGAGGTCCCTGACCTTGACGTCAGACTGGATGGAGGGCAGGGACACGTCTGCCCCAGCCTTTGGCAGGGACACGTCCACTGAGGCCTCCATGGACTTGCCTGGCCCAGACGTCCCGAAGGAAGGCATCTTGAACTTGGGCATCTTGAACTTGCTGTCTTTGGTGGCCACCTCCGTGTCCCCCAGAACGATGTCTCCCTCCAGCTTGGTGCCCGGAGCCTGAATGTCCACCTCCACACTGGGCAGCGAAACCTCCATGTCAGGGACGGTCACCTCCCCTTTGGCGCTCTTCAGGTCCAGCTTGGGCCCCTGGATGTCCACCTGGGGGGGCTTGATGTCTACTTTGGGCATCTTCACGCTGGGCATGTGCACCTTGGGCAGGTGCCCTTTGACCCCCATTCCGGAAGAGGGTCCCTCGAGCTCTCCCTCAGGCAGGTGGCCCTCCGGGAGCTTCACTCCCAGCTCACCTGTCTTGATGTCCACGTCGGCAGATGGCAGCTCGATACTGAGGTCCCTGGCCTTGACGTCAGACTGGATGGAGGGCAGGGACACGTCTGCCCCAGCCTTTGGCAGGGATACGTCCACTGAGGCCTCCATGGACTTGCCTGGCCCAGACATCCCGAAGGAAGGCATCTTGAACTTGGGCATCTTGAACTTGCTGTCTTTGATGGCCACCTCCGTGTCCCCCAGAACGATGTCACCCTCCAGCTTGGCGCCCGGAGCCTTAATGTCCACCTCCACATTGGGCAGCGAAACCTCCATGTCGGGGACGGTCACCTCCCCTTTGGCGCCCTTCAGGTCCAGCTTGGGCCCCTTGATGTCCACCTGGGGGGCCTTGACGTCTACTTTGGGAATCTTCACGCTGGGCATCTGCACCTTGGGCATGTGGCCCTTGAACGTGGCCCCTTCTGCTTTGCCCTTCAGTTCTCCAAGCTTCACTTCTCCCTCGGGGACGGTCACCTCCCCTTTGGCGCCCTTCAGGTCCAGTTTGGGCCCCTTGATGTCCACCTGGGGGCCCTTGAAGTCTACTTTGGGCATCTTCACGCTGGGCATGTGCACCTTGGGCAGGTGCCCTTTGAGTCCAACTATGGAGGAGGGTTCCTGGAGCTCTCCCTCGGGCAGGTGGCCCTCCGGGAGCTTCACTCCCAGCTCTCCTGTCTTCACGTCCACGTCGGAAGATGGCAGGTCAATGCTAAGGTCACTGGTCTTGATGTCAGTCTGGATGGAGGGCAGGGACACGTCCACTGAGGCCTCCATGGGCTTTCCTGGCCCAGACGTGCCGAAGGAAGGCATCTTGAACTTGGGCATCTTGAACTTGCTGTCTTTGGTGGCCACCTCCGTGTCCCCCAGAAATATGTCTCCCTCCAGCTTGGCGCCCGGAGCCTGAATGTCCACCTCCACACTGGGCAGCGAAACCTCCATGTCGGGGACGGTCACCTCCCCTTTGGCGCCCTTCAGGTCCAGCTTGGGCCCCTGGATGTCCACCTGGGGGGCCTTGAAGTCTACTTTGGGCATCTTCACGCTGGGCATGTGCACCTGGGGCAGGTGCCCTTTGACCCCCATTCCGGAGGAGGGTCCCTCGAGCTCTCCCTCAGGCAGGTGGGCCTCGGGGAGCTTCACTCCCAGCTCGACTGTCTTGATGTCCACGTTGGCAGATGGCAGCTCGATACTGAGGTCTCTGGCCTTGACGTCAGACTGGATGGAGGGCAGGGACACGTCTGCCCCAGCCTTTGGCAGGGACACGTCCACTGAGGCCTCCATGGACTTGCCTGGCCCAGACATCCCGAAGGAAGGCATCTTGAACTTGGGCATCTTGAACTTGCTGTCTTTGGTGGCCACCTCCGTGTCCCCCAGAACGATGTCTCCCTCCAGCTTGGCGCCCGGAGCCTGAATGTCCACCTCCACACTGGGCAGCGAAACCTCCATGTCGGGGACGGTCACCTCCCCTTTGGCGCCCTTCAGGTCCAGCTTGGGCCCCTTGATGTCCACCTGGGGGGCCTTGATGTCTACTTTGGGCATCTTCACGCTGGGCATCTGCACCTTGGGCATGTGGCCCTTGAACGTGGCCCCTTCTGCTTTGCCCTTCAGTTCTCCAAGCTTCACTTCTCCCTCGGGGACGGTCACCTCCCCTTTGGCGCCCTTCAGGTCCAGTTTGGGCCCCTTGATGTCCACCTGGTGGCCCTGGAAGTCTACCTTGGGCATCTTCACGCTGGGCATGTGCACCTTGGGCAGGTGCCCTTTGAGTCCAACTCTGGAGGAGGGTTCCTGGAGCTCTCCCTCGGGCAGGTGGCCCTCCGGGAGCTTCACTCCCAGCTCTCCTGTCTTCACGTCCACGTCGGCAGATGGCAGGTCAATGCTAAGGTCACTGGTCTTGATGTCAGTCTGGATGGAGGGCAGGGACACGTCCACTGAGGCCTCCATGGGCTTTCCTGGCCCAGACGTGCCGAAGGAAGGCATCTTGAACTTGGGCATCTTGAACTTGCTGTCTTTGGTGGCCACCTCCGTGTCCCCCAGAACGATGTCTCCCTCCAGCTTGGCGCCCGGAGCCTGAATGTCCACCTCCACACTGGGCAGCGAAACCTCCATGTCGGGGACGGTCACCTCCCCTTTGGCGCCCTTCAGGTCCAGCTTGGGCCCCTGGATGTCCACCTGGGGGGCCTTGAAGTCTACTTTGGGCATCTTCACGCTGGGCATGTACACCTTGGGCAGGTGCCCTTTGACCCCCATTCCGGAGGAGGGTCCCTCGAGCTCTCCCTCAGGCAGGTGGCCCTCGGGGAGCTTCACTCCCAGCTCGCCTGTCTTGATGTCCACGTCGGCAGATGGCAGCTCGATACTGAGGTCTCTGGCCTTGACATCAGACTGGATGGAGGGCAGGGACACGTCTGCCCCAGCCTTTGGCAGGGACACGTCCACTGAGGCCTCCATGGACTTGCCTGGCCCAGACCTCCCGAAGGAAGGCATCTTGAACTTGGGCATCTTGAACTTGCTGTCTTTGGTGGCCACCTCCGTGTCCCCCAGAATGATGTCTCCCTCCAGCTTGGCGCCCGGAGCCTGAATGTCCACCTCCACACTGGGCAGCGAAACCTCCATGTCGGGGATGGTCACCTCCCCTTTGGCGCCCTTCAGGTCCAGCTTGGGCCCCTTGATGTCCACCTGGGGGGCCTTGACGTCTACTTTGGGCATCTTCACGCTGGGCATCTGCACCTTGGGCATGTGGCCCTTGAACGTGGCCCCTTCTGCTTTGCCCTTCAGTTCTCCAAGCTTCACTTCTCCCTCGGGGACGGTCACCTCCCCTTTGGCGCCCTTCAGGTCCAGTTTGGGCATCTTGATGTCCACCTGGGGGCCCTTGAAGTCTACTTTGGGCATCTTCACGCTGGGCATGTGCACCTTGGGCAGGTGCCCTTTGAGTCCAACTCCGGAGGAGGGTTCCTGGAGCTCTCCCTCGGGCAGGTGGCCCTCCGGGAGCTTCACTCCCAGCTCTCCTGTCTTCACGTCCACGTCGGCAGATGGCAGTTCAATGCTAAGGTCACTGGTCTTGATGTCAGTCTGGATGGAGGCCAGGGACACGTCCACTGAGGCCACCATGGGCTTTCCTGGCCCAGAGGTCCCGAAGGAAGGCATCTTCAACTTGGGCATCTTGAACTTGCTGTCTTTGGTGGCCACCTCCGTGTCCCCCAGAACGATGTCTCCCTCCAGCTTGGCGCCCGGAGCCTGAATGTCCACCTCCACACTGGGCAGCGAAACCTCCATGTCGGGGACCGTCACCTCCCCTTTGGCGCCCTTCAGGTCCAGCTTGGGCCCCTGTATGCCCACCTGGGGGGCCTTGACGTCTACTTTGGGCATCTTAACGCTGGGCATATGCACCTTGGGCACGTGGCCCTTGAACATGGCCCCTTCTGCTTTGCCCTTCAGTTCTCCAAGCTTCACTTCTCTCTCGGAGACGGTCACCTCCCCTTTGGCGTCCTTCAGGTCCAGTTTGGGCCCCTTGATGTCCACCTGGGGGCCCTTGAAGTCTACTTTGGGCATCTTCACGCTGGGCATGTGCACCTTGGGCAGGTGCCCTTTGAGTCCAACTCCGGAGGAGGGTTCCTGGAGCTCTCCCTCGGGCAGGTGGCCCTCCGGGAGCTTCACTCCCAGGTCTCCTGTCTTCACGTCCACGTCGGCAGATGGCAGGTCAATGCTAAGGTCACTCGTTTTGATGTCAGTCTGGATGGAGGGCAGGGACACGTCCACTGAGGCCTCCATGGGCTTTCCTGGCCCAGACGTGCCGAAGGAAGGCATCTTGAACTTGGGCATCTTGAACTTGCTGTCTTTGGTGGCCACCTCCGTGTCCCCCAGAACGATGTCTCCCTCCAGCTTGGCGCCCGGAGCCTGAATGTCCACCTCCACACTGGGCAGCCAAATCTCCATGTCGGGGACGGTCACCTCCCCTTTGGCGCCCTTCAGGTCCAGCTTGGGCCCCTGGATGTCCACCTGGGGGGCCTTGAAGTCTACTTTGGGCATCTTCACGCTGGGCATGTGCACCTTGGGCAGGTGCCCTTTGACCCCCATTCCGGAGGAGGGTCCCTCGAGCTCTCCCTCAGGCAGGTGGCCCTCGGGGAGCTTCACTCCCAGCTCGCCTGTCTTGATGTCCACGTCGGCAGATGGCAGCTCGATACTGAGGTCCCTGGCCTTGACGTCAGACTGGATGGAGGGCAGGGACACGTCTGCCCCAGCCTTTGGCAGGGACACGTCCACTGAGGCCTCCATGGACTTGCTTGGCCCAGACATCCCAAAGGAAGGCATCTTGAACTTGGGCATCTTGAACTTGCTGTCTTTGGTGGCCACCTCCGTGTCCCCCAGAACGATGTCTCCCTCCAGCTTGGCGCCCGGAGCGTGAATGTCCACCTCCACACTGGGCAGCGAAACCTCCATGTCGGGGATGGTCACCTCCCCTTTGGCGCCCTTCAGGCCCAGCTTGGGCCCCTGGATGTCCACCTGGGGGGCCTTGACGTCTACTTTGGGCATCTTCACGCTGGGCATATGCACCTTGGGCATGTGGCCCTTGAACGTGGCCCCTTCTGCTTTGCCCTTCAGTTCTCCAAGCTTCACTTCTCCCTCGGGGACAGTCACCTCCCCTTTGGCGTCCTTCAGGTCCAGTTTGGGCCCCTTGATGTCCACCTGGGGGCCCTTGAAGTCTACTTTGGGCATCTTCACGCTGGGCATGTGCACCTTGGGCAGGTGCCCTTTGAGTCCAACTCCGGAGGACGGTTCCTGGAGCTCTCCCTCGGGCAGGTGGCCCTCCGGGAGCTTCACTCCCAGCTCTCCTGTCTTCATGTCCACGTCGGCAGATGGCAGGTCAATGCTAAGGTCACTGGTCTTGATGTCAGTCTGGATGGAGGGCAGGGACACGTCCACTGAGGCCTCCATGGGCTTTTCTGGCCCAGACGTGCCGAAGGAAGGCATCTTGAACTTGGGCATCTTGAACTTGCTGTCTTTGGTGGCCACCTCCGTGTCCCCCAGAATGATGTCTCCCTCCAGCTTGGCGCCTGGAGCCTGAATGTCCACCTCCACACTGGGCAACGAAACCTCCATGTCGGGGACGGTCACCTCCCCTTTGGCGCCCTTCAGGTCCAGCTTGGGCCCTTTGATGTCCACCTGGGGGCCCTTGAAGTCTACTTTGGGCATCTTCATGCTGGGCATGTGCACCTTGGGCAGGTGCCCTTTGAACCCCATTCTGGAGGAGGGTCCCTCGAGCACTCCCTCAGGCAGGTGGCCCTCCGGGAGCTTCACTCCCAGCTCGCTTGTCTTAATGTCCACGTCGGCAGACGGCAGCTCGATACTGAGGTCCCTGGCCTTGACGTCAGACTGGATGGAGGGCAGGGACACGTCTTCCTCAGCCTTTGGCAGGGACACGTCCACTGAGGCCTCCATGGACTTTCCTGGCCCAGACGTCCCGAAGGAAGGCATCTTGAATTTGGGCATCTTGAATTTGCTGTCCTTGGTGGCCACCTGCTTGCCCCCTAGGACAATTTCACCTTGCAGCTCGACCCCTTTTTCCTGCATGCCCACCTCCACACTGGGAAGTGACACCTCCATGTCGGTTGCTGTCATATCCGCTTTGGTGCCCTTGGAGTCTAGTTTAGGCCCCTTGAAGTCCATCTGGGGCCCATGGAAGTCTACTTTGGGCATCTTCATCTTGGGCATGTGGCCCTTGAAGGTGGCTCCTTCTGTTTTGCCCTTCATCTCTCCCAGGCTCACCTGTCCCTCAGGCAGGGCCACCTCCACCTCTCCCCCAGGGAGATCGAGACCAGCTGATGGCATTCTGACGCTGCCCTCTGCGACTCCCATCTCACCTTGGAAGTAAGGCAGCGTCATCTTCCCTTTGTCCATGGGCCCTGGCATGTCCACGGAACTTTCCCAATCCTTGCTCGGTACAGATGTGCCGAACGAAGGCATCTTGAACTTGGGCATCTTGAATTTGCTGTCCTTGGCCGCCACTTTCTTATCCCCCTGGATCAGTTCACCCTGAAGTCTGAGCCCTGGTGCCTGAATGTTGTCTATGCTGGGCAGTGACACCTCCTTGTTGGGTACATTCACCTCCCCTTTTGCGCCCTTCAAGTCCAGTTTGGGCCCCTTGATGTCCACCTGGGGACCCTTTATATCCACCTTGGGTACCTGGATGCTGGGCGTCTGCACCTTGGCCATGTGGCCTTTGAATCTGGCTCCTGCTTTGCCTTTCAGCTCTCCCTGGGTCACCTCTCCCTCGGGCACGGCCACCGCCCACTCTCCCCCAGGGAGCTCGAGGTCAGCCGATGGCAAGTGGATGCTACCCTCTGGGACTCGCACCTCACCTTCCAGGGAAGGAAGTCTCGCCTCCCCTCTCGACTCGGTCTCGGGCATGTCCACAGATGTCCCCCAGTTCACCTCTGGCCTCGACACTCCGAAGGAGGGCATCTTGAACTTGGGAATCTTGACCTTCCCCTCCCAGGTGTCCATCTCCTTGTCCCTCAGGACAACATCTCCCTCCAGCATTGGGCCTGGTGCCTGGATGTTCGCCTCCATGCTGGGCAGCGACACCTCCATGTCAGGGGCCGACACCTCCCCTTTGGCACCCTTCAGGTTCAGTTTGGGCCCCTTGATGTCCACCTGGGGGCCCTTGAAGTCTGCTTTGGGCATCTTCATGCTGGGCATGTGCACCTTGGGCAGGTGCCCTTTGAGTTCGATTCCAGAGGCGGGTCCCTCGAGCTCTCCCTCAGGCAGTTGGCCCTCCGGGAGCTTCACTCCCAGCTCGCCTGTCTTGATGTCCACGTCGGCAGATGGCAGCTCAATACTGAGGTCACTGGCCTTGACATCAGTCTGGATGGAGGGCAGGGACACGTCTGCCTCCGCCTTTGGCAGGGACACGTCCCCTGAGGCCTCCATGGCTGCCCCTGACGTGCAGAAGGAAGGCATCTTGAACTTGGGCATCTTGAACTTGCTGTCGTGGGCAACCACCTCCTTGTCCCCGTGGCCGAGGCTGCCCTCCGGCTTGGCCCCCCGGTCCCTCTCTGCTGTCCTCCTTGCTGGGTGTTTCTGGGCTCCTCTCTCCTTCCCGTCGGCGTCCTCTGGGTCCATCTGCAAATTGACAGCCGTGAAGTGTCTGTGTCTCTGGGTCTCTCTGCCTGTTTCCTGTCCCTGTGTTCCTGCCCTGGGCTTTGCCTCCTCAGGGGACCATCTGAACGAGGGCGTTTTCAACCCCCGCATTTTCCTCTTCTCCTCCCCGCCCCCCACGTCACTGTCCCCCCTTTTGCTGCCCTCTCTCAGTCCTGCCGCACCCCCCTCTGCTCTGGCATCCTCCCCGTGCGCTGTGGGGACTCTGTCCCACGCGATGTCTGGGCCCTGGGCCCCCTCCTCCATGGCCGCAGCGGCCGGCTGCTCCTGCTGGGGCCCCGGCTCGCGGGCCTGCATTCCTCCCTCGGTGCCCAGCTCCTTTCCTTTGGAAAAGCTGAAGGTGGGCGTCTGTAGGTTTGGTGCTCGGGTCTGGCACTCGGCTGGTGGCCCCGTGGGCGGCCTCACCAGCAGGGTCTTGCAGGGATCACCTGGCAATGCCCGTGTCCAGCCTCTGCCTCCCTCCCCGTGGCCCGCCCGGCTTCGTACAGGGGCTGGGCCCGCCCCGGCTGTCCCCCGTGGCACCCTCTCCCCCTGGCCCTGCCCCGCCTTCGTCTTCTTTCGGCGTCTGGGTGCCATGCCCGTTCCACCCTCCATGTTCACAACAGGTGTCCCCTCCGGGGTCTCTGCCGCCCTGCCCTCCCTCGTGTCCTGTCGGCTGTCACCCCAGGACCCCGCCTCTGCCAGGTGGGGGGTCTGGACAGTCCCGCCTCGGGCCACCCTGCCTCGGGGCCCCACCGGCGATGGTCCCTTTCCGGAGCCCACCTTGAACCTCAGGTTTAGGAACCTCCTCCTCCGCTGGCTGCCGGCCCCTGCCGGCCTCTCCCGCTCCTCCGCCAGGAACTGGGCCTCCGTGTCCGAGCTCGTGGGGGACCCACTGGGGGCCTGGCCCCTCTCGTAGGCCTCGGAGGAGCTGTGCGACCTCCGGGGCCCACGCTTGCTCTTCGTGGCTTGGAATTTGGGCCAGGACAGCCTCTCCCTCTGGGCCCGCCGGCCTCTGCCCGCCCTGGACTTAGAGATGAGCCTCTCTTGGTCCCCGTCTCTCTCCAGCGTCTTCACGGGTGTGTCTGTGCTCCCCTCGGCGACGTCTTCATCCTGAAACGCAGGGAGAGGAGCCGGTTGGAGCCGGTACAAGCAGTCCGCGGCCCTGGGCTCAGGGCCACCTCCCCACCCGGCCTCCCCGGGGCCACGGCGGGCTCACCTGGGTCCCCGTGTGCTTTGGGGCGCGTTGCGCGGTGCTGGAGGCCCAGGCCTCGGGCCCTGCGGCGGGGAGCTTCCGTTTGATCTTGAACTGGACCTTGTACGGCTCTGAGTACTGAAGGATTTTCAGAGCATCCTCATAGTTAATGTGGTCAAAGAAGACGGTCGCACTGAGCAGCTGGTCCCCTAGAGAGACAGAGGGGTCGTGGCCTTAGCTCCCCCAGGTTCGTCCTTGCTGGGACGGAGGGGCCTGCAGGGGTGCAGAGGGGTGTGGAGGGGCCTGCAGGGGTGCGGAGGGGTGTGGAGGGGCCTGCAGGGGTGCGGAGGGGTGTGGAGGGGCCTGCAGGGGTGCGGAAGGGTGTGGCGGGGCCTGCAGGGGTGCGGAGGGGTGTGGATGGGCCTGCAGGGGTGTGGAGGGGCCTTTAGGGGTGCGAAGGGGTGTGGAGGGGCCTTCAGGGGTGCGGAGGGGCCTGCAGGGGTGCGGAGGGGTGTGGAGGGGCCTGCAGGGGTGCGGAGGGGTGTGGAGGGGCCTGCAGGGGTGCGGAGGGGTGTGGAGGGACCTGCAGGGGTGTGGAGGGGCCTTCAGGGGTGCGAAGGGGTGTGGAGGGGCCTTCAGGGGTGCAGAGGGGCCTGCAGGGGTGTGGAGGGGCCTGCAGGGGTGTGGAGGGGCCTGCAGGGGTGCGGAGGGGCCTGCAGGGGTGTGTGCACAAGAGGGAGTCGCCATGTGCCCAGCTCTTCCCTCCATGGAGCTCTGCGCGGGCAAGTGTCCCCCCCTCCCCCCCCCGCCCCCATCACAGGGGAGAGCCCAGCATGGGGGCGACATCCTGAGCTGCGGGCTGGCCTGGCCCCTGCAGACCCTCCCCTGCTGCTGGGACCGGGGCAGGGACGGGCGGCCCGGGCACCTTCTCTCAGGCTGAAGAGCTTGGCGGCCGAGGAGTCCTTCAGCACCTGCTTGACAAAGATGCCCCGGGCCCCGCCGCCCGTGACGCTGTAGCCGCTGGCGCCCGCCTCCACCTCGGTCTCCAGTGTCACCTCGGTCGCCTCCTGCGGGGACAGAGCGGAGCACACGGGGCCTGGGTGAGCGCGTGCGCGTCCTGCCATGGGCCGGGTGCTGGGCTGCCTCCTCCAGGACAGAGTCCAGGTCCCGCCCAACTTCACCGGCAGAGGGCATGGGGGGGCCCCCGCAGCCAGGCGGGCCTGGGGTGCTGTGGCCCAGTTCTGCAGGAAGCCAGCTGCAGCCGCCTGGGGGGGGCCGGCCTCCTCCTGTCCCCGCTCCCACCTGCCAGGACTCAGGGGCAGCCGTCCACAGCCCTCCAGCCCCCGGGGACTTGGGGAGCAAAGGGAGGGGCTGCTCCCAGCTGTCAGAGCCTCCATGCCCCCCCCACTCCCTCCCCCGTGTTGTTCATTCTTCACTCGCTGTGAGCT